>SJYV01004401.1:0-12418 GCA_006410875.1 Neotragus pygmaeus | reverse complement strand
GCTTTCTAAGGCCCACTTGACTTTGCATTCCAGGATGTCTGGCTCTAGGTGAGTGATCACACCATTGTGGTTGTCTGGGTTATGAATAGCATTTTTGTATAGTTCTTCTGTGTATTCTTGCCACCTCTTCTTAATATCTTCTGCTATATATTCTGAATAAGCCAGTGTAAAGAGAGCTCACTTACTCTGAAGAGTTAAGTAAATAATGTTTCTTTTCTTCCTCTGAATCCTTTTTAGGATTTCTCTTTGCTTTCAATTTGAATATAATATACTTAATTTTTTCACCTTTTTGTTTTTTTTTTTTTGCACTTTATGGGTTTGTAGTTTTATGTGTGTCATTAATTTTTGAAAAGTATGAGTCATTAATACTTCAAATATTTCTTCTACCCCATTCTCTTTTTTCTGTATTCCCTACTTCATTAATTTAAGTTTTGGTAATTTCTATTAACCATTTTTCCAGGAATTGGTGATTGACAGGGAGGCCTGGCATGCTGCAATTCATGGGGTCACAAAGAGTCAGATATGACTGAGCAACTGAACTCAAAGCTCACCAATTTTTTTTTCCTTTGCAAAGTACATTAATGAGTATATTCATGTGTCTTTCATAGACATTCTTCATCACTGTTAACATTTCCATGTCTTATTTCTTACTATCCCTTTCCTGAAATTAACTTTATAATAGTGTATGTTGACTACTTCTTCCAGTAGGGGCTTTAATGTATCAGTCTTAAATATCTGAGTCTGGTACTAATTTCTATGCAGCTTGGGGGCACAATTATTTCCTTGACTTCATATGCTTCAAAAAATTTTTTGAATGTGGCAACATACCAAAAAGAAATAATAAATATTAGTCTATTTTTGTCCAAAGACAGGCTATTTTGAATTCTGAGCTCTTGGAAGCAAGAAAACACTGAAGCCGGAAAAAGACAAATAGTCTTTGAGGATGCATAGTTAAGTCATTTTTGCCTGGATATGGCTACACCTTCCTTGTGTTGGGACTTCATTACTGGGGACAGTGTTAATCTGGTTGAGCAGAATGTGCTATCTCTTTTGTTGATATCACCACATTCAGTGAACCAGGGACTTCAAATTCCTCTAATGATATGTCGTGTTTTGTCTTGGCTGTTGTGTCAGAACATTTTCTGAAATATCTGCCCCACCTTTGGCTTTAGATTTTCCCAAGTTAGGAAGGCATCAGTCAGGGATGGGCTGGAACCAGCACTGTTTATCCTCCTCTTGATCTAGTTTTGGGCCTCCTGCCTTGTATTCTTGCCCTTTCCCCATGTTCACACAGTTGTTACTCTTACCTTCTCCCAGCATCGAAAGGATGACAGTTAGTTGCCACATTTTCCCACACATAGAGATTAGGGCTTTTGTTCCATAAAGGAACAGGAGAGAAGGGACCAGAAGGATTTTTGTGTCCCTCTTCCAGCAGGAGCTACTCCCCTCTCCCTGCTTGCATCATGAAGGAACCTTTCTCAAGACTCTCTGCAGTCTTCTCTGTTAGAAACAATACTAAATAATATTGTTTTTAGCTGACAGGCAGGTGCATGGTAGGTGAATGGAAAGAGGAAACTGAAAGGTGGCTGTCAGGTATTTGGTCTGGCTTGAGACACATACGGGCACAGTTCCCAAGACAACATTCAGAGGAAAGGTTTAACTGTTTTCAGGCTGATCTTGAAATGGCAGCCACTTGCCCCTCTCCTCTTGAACTAAAGACTTTTTCCAACTTCAGTGTGTTTTTGCCTTGAAATAACTACAATAACTCAGAGTTCAATGCAACTCATCTTTGTACAAAGGTGGATTAATATTTATTACTCCTTTTTGACATGTTGCCAGTTCTAAGATGCCAGGTCATTGAATCAACTTATTTATGTACAACGATGTTGATTGTCCTTTCCTTACTAGCCAAACAAAAATTTTTTCCAAGGCCTTCATGTCCTTTGTTGATCACAATCAACAGCTAGAGATGTCACTCTGTCAGAAAAAAAAAAAAATGAGGTTTGGGGAGGGGTAATTGTATCAAATATTCTCAAGCACATATAGTTTGCTTCAAAATGCTTGAACCTTGGCTCACCTTTCTTCTGCTACACTGAATCCCCTTTGAGCTCTTTTCATTGTGTCCCCTGATTCATTTTTGTTGTTGTTGTTGTTGCTTCTTTGTCTTTTTATTTTTTTTTNGTGCCGGGTCCTCACTGTGGTACTTGGGATCGTCTGTCTTCGTTTTGACATGCTGGAGCTTTAGTTGCCACATGTGGGATCTAGTTTCCTGACCTGGGATTGAACCTGGGCCCCTAGCATTGGGAGCATGAAGTCTCAGCCTCTGGACAGCCAGGAAGTCCCTCAGAGATATCATTCTGCCTTCATTCATTCCTTCGCCCATGCTTTTTCTTCCTTTAGGCAGATCCATGTTTCTGGCTCTTTGATTTTCTTTTTCTCAGAAGAATGTGTTTTAGGCTTTTTGAAGGCCAGGGTGGCTGTGATCAATTCCCTCAGTGGCTGTTTGTCAGAGAAGGTATTTATTTCTCCTTCACTTTTGAAAGATAAGTTTCACTGAATATAGTATTCTAGGTTGGTGATTTTTTTTTTTTCCTGTCAACACTTTAAACATTTCAGTCCACTATCTTCTTACTTGCATGATTTCTGATGAGAAACCCCATGTAATTCTTATCTTTGTTCCTCTGTAAATAAATTTTCCACCCTCTCTGGCTTCTGTAAAGATCTTCTCTTTGTCTTTGATTTTCTAGTATTGCCCAAGTTACCACCTATGTGTTCCTGCTGGCTTACAGCTCCAAAGGTCTTTGTTCCAGGAAAGCAGCTCTTGGGTGTGATTCTCTGTGTTCACCCATCTCTCCAAATTTGGAGGTAATGTTTTGCCCTGTGATCTCAGTTTTCTGATGGGACCAAGAAAGGCCATTGGTTTTCAGTCTATGCGGCATCCTTCTTATAGTAAGGATGAGAGTGGCCCTTCCAAGCTCTTGGGCACGGAGCCCCGCTACCCTCTTTCTGTCACCTTTTCCCTCCATATCCCACCTTTTGTCAGCTACAATTTTTTTTTTTGTTTTCAAAAGCTAGTTAACTTTTACATGGTCTGCAGCCACAACCAGATCCTCTCTGCTTGATTCACAGGTTGATTATAAAACTCAAATGCCATTAAACAGCATTTCATAATTATGACTATGTACATATTCATAATTCATAGTATTCGGTGTCCAAGTAATGAATGAAAATTAACTTTCTTCTCAGCGGCTCGACCCCTGGGCCTCCATGTCCACCTCATCATTGGCAAACCTAGGGACACTGTGCATCTTTTCTTAAGCCATTTATGGACAGGCTGTAAATGAATATGTACAAAGGCATAACTATGAAATGCTGTAAACTCTGCTGTAAACTACTTCTCAGAGCAAAGGGAGTAGGGTGATTTCTTTAACTATCGCTGTTTTCTAAAGTGGGATTCAGTGTTTTCTGGAGTTCAACATCGTCAGCCTTCAGCTCCCCCCACCGTCTGCCCTAACTCTCTGCCTCCTCCAGTTTCCCCTGGCCTCCCTTCGCCTGAGAGCCTGGCTCCTTATGTCCTGCTTCCAGGTCACCACCAAGAGCCTCCCGGACTGTCCAGGGTTGGATCCCCTGTTGCTTACACCCACATCTTTTTATTTCTGAATTTGCATTCTTATTTTTCTCGAGTATTTTCCTAAGAAAAGGGGGGACAGGAAAACAATTTTCTCAGTTGTTTGTCTGAAAATGTTTTTTGTTTTCCTTTGTACAGATTATGAGCTTGCTGGAACATAGACTCCTAAAGAGCAAGTCATTTTCCCTTAAAATTTTAAAGAATAGTGTTCTATTGTCTATATGTATATACATGTATACGTATACATGTATGTATATGTACGTACATGTAAGTGTATGAGTATGGATGTGTGTGTATGTTTGTATAGAGAAAAGAAGGACCATTTCATCCTCAAATGCCTATATCCTCTTCTTCCTCAAATAGAGTCTCCTCTCACTAAGTCTATTTCCAGCTGAACATGAATTCGAAAGCACTCAGTGAATAAATCACAAAAAAATAGCACCAGATAAATAATCAACTAAATGATTACAAGAGATTCTTGTTAAAGCGCAGTTAGGCCTGATACTTTCATAAACACCACAAGGGCTGTGGAATTTCTGTAGTCCACCTGTCAGTGGGGTGATCAACTTTTTTACGAGTTGAAACCTTAATAAGGATCCATCGCTCAGTCGCTTGTTTCTTCTCAAAGACCACTTGATGATAAACATCTCTGTTATTTATAATTATATGTAGATTATTCTTTTCTAGATCCAAAATAGACTTTTCTAAATAATACTGAGATTAGCATATGCATTTGATTTTATTACTAAATTTTAATACCAAGTTGGCAATTTACCCTGCCGATGAAATGGAGCTGATTATCCCCTTCCTCAGCGTCTCAGCCGCGCAAGCCAGAGACGCAGGGCCCGTGGAAAGCAGCTCTGCAGCTGTGGTTGGAGAAACACAGCTCTTGGCTCCTTCTCTTTAGAAGCTGCTATTCCAGTCGCTGGAAACCTTCCTCTCCACTTCCTGGCATTCCAAGCTGTTCTTTGATACACGCTCCATCTTGAGAAGGAGCGCATAGAGGTTAAGATGCCAGTGATCCCCGAATCTGTTACAGAAACAGGAACTTTGAGTGCCATCAAGCTGTGTTTCGCATTATTTTACATCTTTAATAAATAAGCTCTATAGTCTCAGGAAACTTGGATTTGCTCTCCCAGGGTCTTCTTTTAGAACTAAAGGTATTTTTCTCTGTGTTGGAGTGGAGCCCAGGAGCCTCTTTTTCTGCGTGGATGTCCTTGTTGAGACACACACCCAGGTGGAATTTCTGTTTAAAACATTTTTACTTACTTGTTTATCTGCTGCGTCGCGTCTTAGTTGGGCCCAGTGAGCTCTTTCGGTGCAGTGCCCAGACTCTCCGGATGTGACGTGTGGGCTAGCTGCCCTGCAGCACGTGGGGCCTTTGTTCCCCAACCAGGGATCGAACCTGCATCTCCTGCCGCGTAAGGTGGCTTCTTAACCACTGGACCACCAGGGAACTGATATTTGAGAAAATACTAAGCTGTGTATGTTTTGCTAAAAAAAAAAAAAAAAAAAAAGATGTTTTCGGTGCTCTCAGCTTGCCAACATAGTTTCAACCACTCTTTGAGAAAGAATTTAACATCTATTTTACTCAGCCCCTCTTTTCCTTGTCACTGGCTCTGACGTACTGCCCTGATTTCAGAGTTCCTGCCATTTTTCAGTGGGGTCCCTGGTCAGCTAAGGTCTCGAGGAACACAGCCCCGGCCCCCACCTTCCGAGTCCTGCCCCCATCCCAGCTCTGCCTTCACCGTCTGCATCTCCCCAGATCACGCCTCCGCACACGTCACGCCCGTGCTGAGGCTCCTGCACTTGTCCCATCACAGGGCCGGATTCCTCCAGCCATCCTCCTCCCCCACCCTCTGCTCTTCAAACCCTGGGAGCCCGAGCGTCCAGCCTCCGAGACTCAGAGCACCAGCGCAGCGCGGCCTGCGGCCCCACCAGCAGCAGCGGCGCCGCACCCTCTCCCGCCGAAGCCCTTCCCTGAGCCCCGGGGGACCGGCACAGCTGACCCGTGTGCGGCCCCTACAGGCCGGGAAAGGGCACCTCACCTTTGTTCGTGTCCTCCGCACTGCTTTGTACTCAGCAGGTGTTTGTTGATTGAGTACGTGATGGCGTTTTTAACTAATATATTGTGTTCTTTCTTTGGGGACAAGTTGGGGAATCGGCTGGCACAATAACTCCATCAATTACCTTGACTTCTTGCGAGCGGTGGAGAACAGCAAGCCGATGAAACCTCAGTCCCAGGAGAAAGAGGAGAGCGTGCCGATCAATTTTGCAGCCCTAAATCCAGAGGAGGTTCTGAAGAACATCCAGGAGGTCGTTGCCACCTCCAATCTGGCTTTGTCAATGGTACGGCAGGCCACACACGCCTTTACGTGGCACCATGCCAGCTCCTCACAAACCCGCCCCTCCTCCTGGGCCCCGCTCCCTCCCTCCACTCTCCACTCTCCACTCTCCTGGGGCGTCAGAACTTGATGGTGGGTTGGGACCAGACTGTTCGTGTGAGCATATGTGTGTGTGCATTTTTGCCCCGTGCAAAGCTGCCATGATCACAGCCAGCATGCGTTGCATGAGGCTGAAGCACTTGCCTCCAGCAGAGGCAGGATCTGCCATGAGGGCAGGGGTTTCTGGGCAAAGAGGGCAGAGGATGGAGGCCTCAGGAGAGAGGCCCCCGAGGCTCTCAGGAGAGGGGCTCCCGGGCCCATGCGGGTGGACAGTGCATCTCAAGGTGGCCTTGAAGAGGCTGCCCAGGGCAGGGCTGTGGCCAAAGTCTCACTGCGACTGGAGCCCCAGGAGTGTGAGAAGGGCGTCCCCCCGGTACACTGACGTTGAGGCTGACATTTCTTGACCCCGTGGGGTATGTCAAGACCCAGCCTGGGTGGGGGATAGTGCCATGGGGTGCATCCTCGGAAGACAGTGCCCAGGCCACGCTCCTGGCGAGGGGCTGGTCCCGTTTGAGAGTCCTCACGTGAGCTGCCCCCTGCAGCAGACGTGGGAAGAGGAGATGCTGTGTGTGCAGAGGGCAGGCCTTCCCACCTGATGAGACGGCGAATCCAGAGCCACCCGTGCGATCCCGGGCGCGTGGTCCAGACGGCACAGTGGGAGCAAGGCTGTCTCTGTGACTGTGATACACAGACCTATGGACCCGCCCAAACACCCAGGCCCAGGCTTTTTAACCCCCTTAGTGCCGGGAGGCAAGCTGGGCTCCCGAGTCCAAGCCCCAGGGGTCAGGGGGAGAGATGAGAGGCCAGGGGCAGCCCAGCCAGCCCGTGACTGTTCTGGAATGCCAGCAAGCGTGGCCTTCCTCCCGGACAGCAGAGATGGTCTGCGTGTAGGAATTCATGAGGATCTGACACTTTTGCGTCTTTTTTTTTTTAATGACTATCTAAAGATCACAGATTAGTATGGCCTCGCTGCGGGTCAGCTGGAATCCCGTCTATATACCCCGTCGACGCCAGGTTGCCCGGGCCCAGGGGTCGCCTTCTGAGGGTTGCAAACTCAATGTGCATGGGGGGCCGGGAGTAAGGAAGTGACACAGAGGCTGGGGGTGGCCACAGCAGGCCAGGGGCACAGCCCTGTCCAGAGGGAAGCTTCTGCTCAGTGCCTCCGCTGACTGGCCGCTGCTGAGCTGAGAAATGTTCCCAACTCAGCTAGATCTTTGCATTTTTTTTGAAGAGCTATGAAAACTCCTGATTTCTCAATGTCAACACATGTTTCAGATCTGTTGGAGGCACCGTGCTGGCCAAATAAGTCCACTGCATGGTGGCCTTGCCCTCTCTCAGCTCAGAGTGGTTCTCAAACTGAGGTCTGTAGAACCTGTGGGAGGAGCTACGGTTCTCACTCCTGAGAAACACTCCTTAGAAGGCGAGGTTTTAAGCAGGAGAGTGAGATTCTCTGGCCACAAGACTGAAGGTGGCCTGAGTGGGGAGGGTGGCAGGGAGGGAAGGAAGGAATGGCTGTCTGGGGAGAGGGGTCAGCAAGGGAACCAGAGACACATACGACGTCTCTGCAGGTCCCGGGGGACCCATCTCAGTGCAGCCTCTTATTTCTGAAGTGATGCAGCGACATCTTGTATATCTGTGCAGAGTCTATAGCTCCCTGCTGCTGCTGCTGCTGCTGCTGCTAAGTCGCTTCAGTCGTGTCTGACTCTGCGACCCCATAGACAGCAGCNGCCTCTTATTTCTGAAGTGATGCAGCGACATCTTGTATATCTGTGCAGAGTCTATAGCTCCCTGCTGCTGCTGCTGCTGCTGCTGCTAAGTCGCTTCAGTCGTGTCTGACTCTGCGACCCCATAGACAGCAGCCAACAGGCTCCTCTGTCCCTGGGATTCTCCAGGCAAGAGTACTGGAGTGGGTTGCCAGTTCCTTCTCCAATGCATGAATGTGAAAAGTGAAAGTGAAGTTGCTTGGTCGTGTCCGACTCTTTGTGACCCCATGGACTGTAGCCCACCAGGCTCCTCTGTCCATGCCTTTGCATATCTGAGCCTCCCCGGCCCCAGCCTGTGGCTTGTCAGGCTGGACCGATGCACGAGGAAGTCACCCAGCCCCGGGGACGTGCGGGTCCCGTGGCCACAGTGAGCCAGACCCCAGCTCATCCCTTAGGTCCACAGAGCCTTGCGGCTCCACGGGGCCTTCTAACACCCTCAGGACAGGATGCTCAGTCAGCACCCTTCATCTGGAAGGTTGTTCCCCTTAACAACCTGCTGAGATCCACCATGCACAGGTACCTGAGATGGATGTGTCTTCAAGTTTGCTGTAGTAAAATTTAAACCAACGCGAGTTCTGAAGTCCCGGTTTTTATGCTGAAAACGTTCTGCACAGAGAGGTTGAGGGCTTACTGTGGGTAACACAGCCAAGGTTCAAAGTCTACCTCCCGGCCGTGGCGCCAGAGGCTTCCCACCGTCTCTGGCTGTGTTGTAATACCAGAGGCAAACACAAACTCGCAGCCAGACAGCAATTTGAGGTTAATTTAGTGACACAGGTAACACCACCCCCTGGACCGATGAGGGTGCCTAATTAGTCCTGAGTGACAATTAACCGCAAAGGAATTTGTGTTTCGGTCTGCAAGCACATTCAATTCTCATTTAAGAAACTAAGATCTTAACCTGCATCTTGATATAGGTTTTCTAATGCGAGAGAAACTAATGATTTTGTTTCAACAGATGGGGGAAACGTGCTTCCTTTTTATAGCAAATGTTTGCACTTTGGTTTGACTGCTGTTCTGCTGGGTCGACACTGTCTTCCCCAGGTCCTCCAGCACAGATGTCGATGGCGGGGTGTCCCTGGGAAGGAAGGCCGTGCGGGTTCTGGCCAAGGGTGGGCAAAGGACAGCGGCCTGAGGGTTCAGGCCCTGGGGTGGGGATGGGAGGAGTGGCCCCCTGAGTCCTCCTCCTGGCCACGCTTCTGACATTAGCCTCCTGTCACGAGACCCCTGCCCTACATCCCAGTGCAGTGGAATTTCACCTGAGCCTCTAGTTATGAATGATGCATTCAGGAGCTTGAGTTTAACGGTGAAGAGGCCTCAGGCAGGTTCCTTTACCCCTCGGCTTGAGACCAGTGAGGGCGGGATTCCTCTTTCACTCCCGTTCCTCTTCATATCCAGGGAGGGAGGGAAGTGGGTTTCCTCAACACATCGGCTCCTGTACCAGGAGCACCTACTACCTGCCTCTCAGTCATGGGACATTCATTTAGTAATTTAGAATCTACAAGGAACGCCCATTCACTTGATTTCATTTGCATTCCGAAAAGCAATACTTAAGAAGAATATTTTTGAAATATTAGACTGTAATATCTGCTTTTTTTTTTTAATTGTAGGCATTTTCTGCATTGGATAAAGAGGACACTGGGTTTGTAAAGGCTTCAGATTTTGGACAGGTTCTTAAGGATTTCTGTTACAAACTAACAGATAACCAGTATCATTATTTTTTGAGAAAACTCAGACTTCATCTCACCCCCTACATAAACTGGAAATATTTTCTCCAGAACTTCAGCAGTTACGTTGAGGAGGTAAGAGTGTCCACAGCACATAAGCATTTCTCTTTGGAAAAGGGCTAAAATTAGTCTTGGCAATATAGGTAATTGATTAAAACCGTGTCACATAAATCGGCAGCCACCTGAGTTAATTAGCTTATTATAAATGAAAAGTTGATATTGATTCGAGTGTCAGAAGGTACATATGTATCCTTTACTTCACTGAAATGTTATTTTATTTTACTGATTTTCAAAGAAGTTTAGGAGAGGCTTCAAAGTTCTAGGAGTCATAGATCCCTGAAGATGATCTGGTGTCCAGAGAAGCCAGGCCCTGGGGGAGCTGGGACCCACTTAGGAGACCCTTGTTGGGACCCACTGTTCCAGGCTCTGGGCCATGCAGCAGCCAAGCCTGGGGGAGGGGTCAGCGTGGTTGTAGTGGGGTCCTGGGGGAGGTGTGAGAGGACTTCCTGGAGGAGAGTGGGTGGCTGCTCTCCACGGGGCTCTCGTTCATTCCCGGGACCTCTGCTCTGCGACATGAACTGTCCCTCCTTAGGCTGTTTCCTCCGTCTCTAGTTGCACATGGACCAGCATCAGCAGTGACGGCCGCAGGCTACTGTCAGTGAGCTTGGACTTCTTTGTCACCATTCTGTGCTGAGTCAGAGGGCGCTACGGTCCCTGCCTCCCTGGAAGGGGAGACAAAAACAGACGTGAAAAATACAAAAATAAGGCGGCAGCTTAATCTCAACAGGCTGTGCTGGGACGTACTTAATTGCACCCACACACACACTCACACACACACACACACACACACACACACACTGTCATAGCTGGACTCTGCTTGCCTGGAGAATTCCATGGACAGAGGAACCTGGCGAGCTACAGTCCGTAGAGTCGCAAAGAGTCGGACACGACTGTAGCGACTTAGCACACAGGCACACGTAGCTGGAGGCTCGGGTCATTTCCGACTGCACACATTTGTATACAACCAACATCTGAGTCCATAAATCCTCAGTCACTTACATGGGATAAATTCTTGGAAGTGAGATGGCTAGAGCAAATAGTATGAACATTTTTCAGGTCTGAGGCTCAATGCCGTAATAATGGCAGCAGCAGAGTCTGTGTGGGCGAGGCACTGTTCTCAACCCTTTATACGCACGGACTGGTGTATTCTTCTGCTGCCACGAAGAGGCACACGCTAGTAATATCCCATCTCATGGACGAGAACACTGGGGCATGGACGTCAGGTCGTTGGCCAGTCACTCCCAGAGGTGGTAGCAGAGCTGGTTAGTGGCCCCCGAAGCCTGGCTCCTGCCCCCGGGCCTCTAAACGCTGTGCTAGCTCCTCTGGGGACTGCGAAGAGTTTCATCTTTGCCATTTAGATGGTCATTCCTATGTACTATTGTGTTTCCTGGTTTAAAACTATATGACGTTATATCAAACTCTGTCTTCAGAGCTTTAGGTTTTCTTGCTGTACTATCAGGAACTTAAGATTTATTCACGTCATTGCATTGGCTTCAGTTCACTTGCTGAAGCTGCTGTAGAGTGAGCCAGTGAAGTGACAAGCGGATACCTTCTGTTGAATGAGCAAACCCCATTCAGTTGTCCCGCTGTTCACGCGGGCAGGCGGTTTGCCATTTTCTCTGCAGCAAGCAGAGCACAGTCGACCTTCTGTGACTGTGTCCTTTGCATACTCAGGGTCACTCCGCGTGGACCGACTGGGTCGGGGAGGGGGCGGGACGGCACCGGTTCAGCTCCACACAGACCCACGGTGGCTGCAGCGATCAGCAGGTACTCCGGCCGGCCCTGCGGGAGAGCTCCCCACGCGCCATATCCTGGAGCCCTGGGTATTATCGAGATTCAGTTTCTGCCGACACTTTCAAATGTTATCAGCCATCCGAGCTCCCTCCTCTGGGAACTGCCTGAAAGGGCCTCACCTCTTTGTTGGGTGGTCATTGTAAATATCTCCTCCTGATCCGTGACTCGCCTTTTCTCTTTGCTTATGGTGACTCTCCCGATCTTTATGTGACTTATATCTTTTCGCTGATTTTAAAAGAAATACCTGTTGAGAAAATTTTTGAAAATTCAAGTGTTAAAAAAAAAGAAAACAGTCATTTAACCCCACGATGATGGTGCAACAGTAACAAGCTCCATGCTGCTGAGCGAGACCTTCTGAGCTTCGGGTCCACCCCATGCGTCACCTCACCTAGGACAAGGGAGGGGATGGGTAGAGCAGGTGGGCTCCGGAAGTCAGGTACCACCCGCCTGCTTCCTCAGCCGGGTGGGTGCCAGGCAGTTCAGCTTCTGAGCTGAAGGGCCCAGGGGCTGCTTCAGAGAGCTTATTCATCTATTTCTAGTGCATCCCCCTCCCCCCATTCTTTTATTGTGGTGAAACACATATACTGTAAGTGTCACCATCTTATCCTTCTCTAAGTGCACAGCCCAGGGACATTAAGTCCACCCCGGTTGCTGTGTAACCATCTCCAGAACTCTCTTGATCTTGCAAAACCAAGCCTCTGTCCCCATTAAACACTTAACTCCCGACACTTCTCCCCCAGTCTCTGGCAAACACCGTTCTGCTTTCTCTATGAACCTGACAACTTTAGGTGCCTTGGCTGAGTGAAATCACACAGTATCTGTCCTTTGGTGTCTGGCTTGGTTCACTAAGCATAATGCCTTCAGAGTTCATGCTTTTGTAGCACGTGTCAGAACGCCCTTCCTTGTTAAGTCTCATAATATCCGTTGTGTGGATAGACTGTATTTTGCTTACCCATTCACCTATCAGCGCACACTTGGGTTGCTTCCAAGTTTTAGCTCCTGTGA
>SJYV01004399.1:0-12061 GCA_006410875.1 Neotragus pygmaeus | reverse complement strand
CTCTAGTTGAAGTGAGATTAAACTCTTGAGTTATGGTAGGTGGTCAAATTTCTAATTGCAGTGGGGGGTCTCCTCTCTAGGTACATTGGGCAGGGCTTTTCCTCAATAGCTGAAATATGTGGTTGAGCTCTTCTCCAGATGTGGTGTGTGGGCTCCTCTTTAGTTGTGGCAAGCTGCATTGCACTAATTATGCCATGGGTGCTTCTCTCTCAGTGATGTGTGTCTGGGCTCCTCTCTTGTGGAGGCATTGTGCTCCTCTCTAGTTGTCCTGAGGTCTTATCTTGATTTGCCAAGCAAGATCCTCTTGAGTTGAGGCAGGTGACTCAAGCTCCTCTTGAGTTCTGGTGGTTCCTCCTCTCAAGATGTAGCAGGTATTTTGGGATCCTTTCAAGTTGTGGTGCGTGACTCAGGGTCCCTCTCGAGTTGCAACAGAGAACTCAGGGCTCCTCTCAATTTGCAGCAGGTACTTGGTGTTCCTCTTGAGTACAGTGCACAACTCTGAGTTCCTCTCAAGTCGCTGTGGAGGGCTCCTCTTGAGTTGAGGCAGCGGAGTCAGAGCTCCTCTCGAATTCCAGTGATGCCTCATTTTCAGTGCTGGTGGGTAATCCCAGTGAAGTGGGGCATCCTTTTTACTATTGGCACTGGGATCTCCCACTAGTTTTTCATGGGATTGTTCTGCTCTAATTTTGAGGCTCTCCTCTTCAGTTCACCTCATCTCTAGTTGAGGTGGGAAACTCGGGGTTCTGCTCGAGTTGTAACGGGGACCTCTGGGACCCACTCGCTTTACCTCAGGGAAGTCAGGTCTCCTTTCAAGTTGCGAGGGGCACCTTGGTATTCCTCTGGAGTCCCTGCAGCGGAATAGGGCCTCATGTTAAGTTGAGTCAGTAAACTTAGTGTTCCTCTTCAGTTCTTCCATGGATCTCGGGGTTCCTATGGAGTTTCAACAGGGGAGTCAGGCCTCATCTCATGTTGAGGAATGGAGCTCCGCTTTCCTTTTGAGTTGTAAAAGGCGTGTCAGGCCTCCTGTTGAGGTGAAGTTGGTACCTGGGTCTTTTTCTCGAGGATCCAACCAGGGTGTCAGTCCTCCCTTCATGTTGTGAGTTGATACTTGGGTTAACACTCGAATTGGTGCAGGGGAATCAGGCCTTAACTCGAGTGGACAGGGAAATCAGTGTCTTTTCTAATTGTGGCACTATCCCCAGGGTTCCTCTCGAGTTTTGAGGTGAGATGGCCTCCTCTTGAGGTGCAATGGGAACATCGGGATTCCTTTCCAGATGAAGCAAGGTAATCGACCCTCATCTTGAGATGAGGAGGGGAAATGGTGCTCTTCTTGAGTTGTGGCAGGAAACTCGGTGTTCCTCTTGAGTGGGGACAGGTATCTCTGGGAACTTCTTGAGTTGCCTAAAGAATGTCAAGTATGCTTTCGAGCTTCAAGAGCGAATGTGGGATTTATCTCAGGACGTTGCAGTGAAAAGGGGCCTAATCTCACATTGAGGGGAGAATCTCATTGTTTTTCTTGAGTTGTAGAAGGAAGCTTGGGGTTCTTCTCGAGTTGCAACGGGGACCTCAGGGACCCACTTGTGTTGCCTAAGCAAAGCCAGGTCTCCTTTTGAGTTGCGAGGGGTTCCTTGGGATGCCTCTTGAATCACTTTAGGGGAATAGGACCTCATCTAGAGTTCAGTTGGTAAACTCAGTGTTCCTCTCCAGTGGGACCAAGGATTTCGGGGTTGCTATCAAAGTTCATCAGGGTAGTCAGACCTCATCTTGTGTTGAAGCATGGAACTCTACTTTCCTCTAGAGTTGCAAATGGTTTGTCAGGCCTCCTGTAATGTCCAGGCATGTAAATTGGGCTTTTTCTACAGGCTCAGAGGGCGAGTCAGGCCTACCATCATGTTGTGAGGGGATACTCAGTGTTCCATTGGAGCCAGTGCAGGGGCATCAGGACTTATCCCGAGTTGAGGGGGAACTCGGTATCCTTTGTCCTTGCAGCAGGATCTGCGGGGTTCCACTCGAATTTCAATAGGTGAGACAGGCCTCCTCTTCTGGTGTGAGAAGAAGTTAGGATTCCTCTTGAATTGAAGCAGGGAATGGGCCCTCATCTCGAGATGAGGTGGGGAACATGGGACTCTTCTTGAGTTGTGACAGGAAACACCTGGTTCCTCTCAAGTTGTGACGGGTATGTCAGGGAGCCCCTTGAGTTGCATAAAGGGAGTCAAGCCTCCTATCAAGTTTTGAGAGGGAACTCGGTATTGCTCTCTAGGTGCTGCTGGAAAAAAGGGGCTTCATCTTGCATTGAAGGAGAATTTCATGGTTTTTCTCCAGTAGCAGTAGGAAGTTTGGGGTTCCCCTCGAATTATGATGGGGAAATCAGGGAGCCTCTTATTGCCCCAGGGAAGACAAGACTACTTTCAAGTTGCGAGCCAAGCGCGGGATTGCTCTCCAGTCACTGCCTGGAAATTGGGACTCATCTTGCATTGAGGTCAGAATCTCGTTGTGTTTCTCCTGTTGCAACACAAAGCTCTGGGTTCCTCTTGAATTTCAACATGGACCTGAGATCCTGATTTGTCTCAGGGAAATCAGGCCCCCTTTCAAGTTATGAGGGACATCTCAGAATTCCCCTCCAGTCACTGCTGGGGAATGGGGGTCTCACCTTGAAATGAGATGGGTAACTCATGGCTCTTCTCCAGTTGCAACAGGGATCTTGGGGTTCCTGTCGAGTTTCAACAGGGGATTCAGACCTCATCTCTTTTGGAGGCATGGAACTCAACTTTCCTCTCCAGTTGTATAAGGGGTGTCAGGCCTACTGTTGAGTTCAGGAGGGGAACATGTGCTTTTTCTTGAGATGCACCAAGGGATTCAGACCTTGCTTCCTGTTGTGGGGGGACACTCGTGGTTCCATTCACGTCAGTGCAGGGGAATCAGGCTTTTTCTCGGGTTGAGGGGGAACTCAGTGTCCTTTCAACTTGTGGCAGAAAGCACATGATTTCTCAGGTGTTTCAATAGGTGAGACAGACCTCCTCTTGAGGTGTGAGAGGAAAGTCGGATTCCTCTTGATTTGAAGCATGGGGATTGGCCCTATCTCGAGAATAGTTGGGGAAAATGGGGCTCTTCTTGAGTTCTGGCTGGAAACTCACTGTTCCACTCGAGTTGCGTCAGGGATCTTGGGGTACCTCTTGAGTTGCATAAAGGGAGTTCAGCCTCTTTTTGACTTTCAAATGGGAATTCTGGATTGTTCTCGAGGCTCTGCAGGGAAAAGGGCCTCATCTCGTGTTGAGGGGAAATCTCATGGTTTTCCTCGAGTTGTTGCGGAAAGCTTAGGATTCCTTTCCAGTTGCTTTGGGGATCTCATGGAAAATCTCATTTTGCCTCAGAAAAGTCATGCCTTCTTTCAAGTTGCTGAGGCACCTCGGGATTTCTCTTGAGTCGCTGCAGAGGAATAGGGCCTTATCTTGAGTTGAGGCGGGAAACTCAGGTTCCTTTCCAGGTGCGACAGGGATCTCGGAGTTCCTATAGAGTTTTAACAGGGGAGCTAAGCCTCGTCTCATTTTGAGGCATGGAACTCTGCTTTCCTGTCTGATTTTAAAAGGGGTGTCAGGTCTCATGTCGAGTTGAGGCGTGGACCTTGGGGCTTTTCTAGAGGTCCAACAGG
This sequence comes from Neotragus pygmaeus, assembly GCA_006410875.1. Taxonomy (NCBI): domain Eukaryota; kingdom Metazoa; phylum Chordata; class Mammalia; order Artiodactyla; family Bovidae; genus Neotragus; species Neotragus pygmaeus. The sequence continues at coordinate 8,412 of SJYV01004399.1, read as the reverse complement.
AGAGTCAAACTTCCCTTCTTGTTGTGAGGGCATACTCATGTTCTGTTCAAGTCAGTGCAAGTTAATCAGGCCTTATCTCTAGTTGAGGCAGAACTCCGTATTCTTTCATCTTTCGATGGGAACCACAGGGTACCTCTCGAGTTGCATTAGGTGAGACAGGCCTCCTCTTAAGGTGTGAAGGGAAAGTCGGGATTCCTCACAAGTCAAAGCAGGGGAGTCAGCCTTTACCTCAAGATGCAGTGGGGAACACGGGGCTATTCTAGAGTTGTGGCAGGAAGCTCGGGGTTCCTCTCGAGATATGATGGGTATCTTGGGGAACCCCTTGTGTTGTATAAAAGGAGTCAATCCTCCTTTCCAGTTTTGAGAGAGGACTTGGGATTGCTCCTGAAATGCTTCAGAATAAAAAGGCCTCATCTTGCATCGTGGGGGAATCTCGTGTTTTTTTTGAGTTGCGTCTGGAAGTTTGGGGTTACTCTCTGTGGCAGGGACCTCAGGAAGCTTATTGGGTTGCTGCAGTAAAGTGAAGTCTCCTTTTGAGTTTTGAGAAGCACAGGATGGCTCTCAAGTCAGTGCAGGGGAATGGGGCCTCATCTCGCATTTATGAGGGAATCTCGTGGTGTTCCTCTAGTTGCAGTGGGAAGCATTGAGTTCCTCTCCAGTTGGGACGGTGACTTCAGGGAACTACTCGTGTTGCCTCAGGGACATCAGGCCTCCTTTCACATTGCAAGGGGCACCTTAGAACTCCTCTTGAGTCACTGCAGAAGAATAGGTCTTCATCTTTAGTTGAGGAAAGAAACTCAAGGCTCCTCTCCAGTGGGGACAGTGATCTTGGGTTTCCTTTCAAATTTCATCAGGGGAGTCAGGCATCGACTTGTGTTGAAGCATGGAACTCCGGTTTCTTGTCGAGTTGTAAAAGGGGTGTCAGGCCGCCTGTTGAATTGAGGCCAGGAACTTGGGTTTTGTTTAGAGGTACAACAGGGGAGTCAGATCTCCCTTCGTGTTGGGAGAATATACTCAGGGTTCAATTCGAGGCAGTGCAGGGAAATCAGGCCTTATCTCGAGTGGATGGGGAAACTGGTGTCTTTTCAAATTGTGGAATGATCCATGGGGTTCCTCTCGAGTTTCAAGGTGAGACCAGCCTCCTCTGAAGGTGCGACAGGATCATCAGGATTGCTTTCCAGAAGAAGCAGGGGTCTCAACCCTCGTCTCGAGATGAGGAGGGGAAAACAGAGCTCTTATTGAGGTGTGGTGGGAAACTCAGTGTTCCTCTCAAGTAGGGTCAGTTATCTCGGGGAACTTCTTGAGTTGCATAAAGGATGTCAAGTACTCTTTCAAGTTTCAGGAAGGAGCGTGGGATTTCTCTCGAGACACTGCAGTGGAAAAGGGCCTCATCTAGCGTTGATGGGAGATTCTTGTGGTTTATATGGAGTTGCGGAGGGAAGCTTGGGGTTCCCCTGAGTTGCGACAGGGACTTCAGGGAGCCACTCATGTTTTCTCTGGGAAGGCAGGAATTTTTTTGAGATATGAGGGGCCTCTCGGGATTTGTCTTGAGTTTGTGCAGGGGAATAGGGCCTCAGCTCGAGTTGAGGTGGGATCCTCAGGGTTCCCGTACAGTTCTGAGATGGATCTAAGGATTCCTATGGAGATTCAACAGTAGTGTCAGGCCTCCTGTCAAGTTGAGATGGGGAACATGTGCTTTATCTTAAGGTGCAACAGGGGTGTCAAACCTCCTTTCGTGTTTTGAAGGGATACTCAGGTTCCATTCAAGTTCGTGCATATGAACCAGGCCTTATCTCGAGATTAGTTGAGGAAAACTCTAGTCAAGTTGTGACAGGAACCTCGGTGTGCCACTCGAGTTGCTTTTGGATCTCGGGGAACCTCTTGAGTTGAATAGAGAGAATTCAGCCTATTTTCGATTTTCGAGTGGGAATTCTGGATTGCTCTTGAGGCACTGCAGGGGAAAAGGCATCATCTTGTGTTGAGGGGGAATCTCATGGTTTTTCTCGAGTTGTTGTGGGAAGCTTGAGATTCCTTACCAGTTCCTTTGGGGACCACAGGAAACATCTCATTTTGCCTCAGAAAAGTCATTTCTCCTTTCAAGTTGCTGAGGCACGTTGGGATTCCTCTTGAGTAGCTGCAGGGTAATAGGGCCTCATCTTGAGTTGAGGCAGGAAACTCAGGTTCCTCTCCAGGTGCGATAGGGATCTGGGGGTTCCTATAGTTTTAACAGGGGAGATAAGCCTCGTCTCATTTTGAGGAATGGAACACCACTTTCTTGTCTGGTTTTCAAAGTAGTCATGTCAAGTTGAGGCGGGGACCTTTAGCCTTCAATTCATGTTGTGAGGGAATACTCGTGTTCCATTCAAGTCAGTGCAAGTGAATTAGGCCTTATCGCAAGTTGAGGTGGAACTCGGTGTCCTTTCATCTTTTGGTGGGAACCGTGGGGTACTTCGTGAGTTTCAATAGGTGAGACAGGCCTCCACTTAAGGTGTGAGGAGAAAGTCGGGATTCCTCGCGAGTCAAAGCAGGGGAGTCAGCCCTTATCTTGAGATGCAGTGGGGAACACGGGGCTATTCTAGAGTTGCACGAGGAAAGTCAGGGTTCCTCTCGAGTTGCAACAGGTATTCTGGGAGCCCCTTGAGTTGCATAGAGGGAGTCAAACCTCCTACTGAGTTTTAAGAAGGAACTCAGGGTTGCTCACAAGGTGCTACAGGAAATAAAGGACCTCATCTCGCGTTGATGGGGGAATCTTGTGGTTTTTCTCAAGTTGCACTGGGAAGTTTGGGGTTCCTCTCGAGTTATTATGGTGAACTCAGGGAGCCTCTCGTGTTGTCTCAGGGAAGTCAAGTCTCCATTCGAGTTGTGGGGGGGAGCACAATATCTCTCTGGAGTCACTGCAGGGGATTCGGGCCACAATTTGCATTGAAGGGGGAATCTCGAGGTGTTTCTCGAGTTGCGGCAGGAATCTTTGGGTTCCCTCGAGTTGCGACATGGACATCAGGGAGCCTCTCATGTTGTCTCTGGGAAGTCAGGAATCCTTTCATGTTGTGAGGGCCCTGTCAGGTTTTCTCTCCAGTTGGTGCAGGGGAATAGAACCTCATCTCGAATCGAGGCAGGAACCTTCGGGTTCCTCTCCAGTTTTGACATGGATCTCGGGGTTCCTATGGAGTTTCAACAGGGCAGTCAGACCTTGTTTCATATTGAGGCATGGAATTCTGCTTTCCTCTTGAGATGTAAAAGGGGTGTCTGGCCTCCTGTTGAGTGTAAGTAGAGATCTGGGGCTTTGTGTCGAGGTGTAATAGGGGTGACATTCCTCCTTTTGTGTTGTGAGTTAATACTTGGTGGTACATTCAAGTTTCTGCTGCAGGAGAATCAGGCCTTATGTCGAAGGGATGGGGCAATCGGTGTCTTTTCCAGTTGTGGCATGACCCCCGGGTTCCTCTCAAGTTTTAAGGTGATACCAGCCTCCTCTTGAGGTGCGATGGAAACTTTGGGATGCCTTTCCAGATGAAACAGGGTAATAGACGCTCATCTCACATGAGGAGGGGAAAATGGGGCTCGTCTTGAGTTGTGGCGGGAAACTCAGTGTTCCTCTCGAGTGTGGACAGGTTTCTCAGGGAACCTTTTGCATTACATAAAGGGTGTCAAGTACCTTTTTGAATTTCAAGAAGGAAAGTGGGATTTCTTTCCAAGTGCTGCAGGGGAAAATGCCTCATCTCTCGTTTAGGGGGAATCTCGTGGTTTTTCTCGAGTTGTGGTGTGAAGATTTGAGTGTCTCTCCAGTTGCTTTGGGGACCTCAGGGAACATCTCATTTTGCCTCAGAAAAATCTTGCCTCCTTTCAAGTTGCTGAGGCACTTCTGGATTCCTCTTAAGTCACTGCAGGGGAATAGGGCTTCATCTTGAGTTGAGGTGATAAACTCAGCTTCCTCTCCAGCTCGGACAGGGATCTTGGAGTTCCTATAGAGTTTTAACAGGGGAGTTAGGCCTCGTTTAATTTTGAGGCATAGAACTCCACTTTCTTGTCGAGTTTTAAAAGGGGTGTCAGATCTCCTGTAGAGTTGAGGTGGGGAACTTGGGCCTTTTCTAGAGGTGCAACATGGGAGTCAAACCTCTCTTCGTGTTATGAGGAGATACTCGGGTTCCATTCAATTCAATGCAAGTGAATCAGGCCTTATCTCATGTTGAGGCAAAACTCGGTGTCTTTTCATCTGTCAGTGGGAACCGCAGGGTTCCTCTCGAGTTACAATAGGTGAGACAGGCTTCTCTTAAGTTGCGAGGGGAAAGTCGGGATTCCTCTCAAGTCGAATCAGGGGAGTCAGCCCTTATCTCAAGATGAGGTGAGGAACACAGGGCTATTCTAGAGTTATGGCAGGAAACTCGGGGTTCCTCTCGAGTTGCGATGGGTATCTCGGGGAACCACTTACGTTGTATAAAGGGAGTCAATCCTCCTTTTCAGTTTTAAGATAGGATTTGGGATTGATCTTGAAATACTCCAGGGGCAAAGGACCTCATCTCGCATTGTGGGGGAATCTCATGGTTTTTCTCAAGTTGCATCTGGAAGCTTGGGGTCACTCTCTGATTGTGGCAGGGAGCTCAGGAAGCCTGTGGGGTTGCCTCAGAGAAGTGAAGTCTCCTTTTGTGTTGCGAGGAATGTGGGAGTGCTCTTAAGTTGCTGCATGGAAATCGGGCATCATTTCACATTTATGGGGGAATCTCATGGTGTTTCTCTAGTTGCGGCAGGAAACTTTGAGTTCCTCTCTAGTTGGGATGGTGACTTCAGGGAACCTCTCATGTTGCCTCAGGGACGTCAGCCCTCCTTTCATGTTGTGAAAGGCACCTTGGAATTCCTCTTGAATCACTGCAAAGGAATTTGGACTCATCTCAATTTGAGGCGGGAAACTTAAGGCTCCTCTCCAGTTGCCACGGCAATCTTGGGTTTCCTATCGAGTTTCATCAGAGGAATCAGGCATCAACTCGCGTTGAAGCGTGGAACTCCGGTTTCCTGTCGAGTTGTTTAATGAGTGTCAGGCCGCCTGTCTAGTTAAGGCAAGGAATTTGGGCTTTCTGTAGAGGTGCAACAGGGGAGTTAGACCTCCCTTTGTTTTATGAGGTGATACTTGGGGTTCCACTCGAGTCAATACATGGTTTGATACATGGTTTGATACAGTTGATACAGGGTTCCTATCCAGTTGTGACAGGGATCTCGTGTTTCCTATTGAGTTTCAACTGGAAAAACAGGCCTCATCTAGTTTTGAATCATGGAACTCTGTGTTCCCCTCAAATTGTAAACTGGTTATCAGGACTCCTGTTGTGTTCAGGCCAGAAACTTGGGCTTTCTATAGAGGTGCAACAGGGGAGTTAGACCTCCCTTTGTGTTGTGAGATGATACTTCAGGTTCCACTCAAGTCAATATATGGTTTGACAGGATCTGTGGAACTCCTCTGGAGTTTTAATAGGTGAGACTAGTCTCCTCTTGAGGTGTGAGGGGAAAGTCGGGATTTCTCTCAAGTTGAAGGGGTTTCCACTCTTATCTCGAGAAGAGGTGGGGAACCCAGGGCTCTTCTTGAGTTGTGTCGGGAAACTCGGGGATCCTCTCAAGTGGCACTAGATATCTCACAGAACCTCTTTAGTTGGACAAAGGGAGTCAAGCAGCCTTTCAAGTTTCAAGAGGGAACTCTGGATTGCTCTAGATGCCCTGCGGGGGAAAAGGGCCTCATCTCGCATTGAGGGGGGAATCTAGTGCTTGTTCTCGAGTTGCAGTGGGAAGCTTGGGGGTCCTCTCGAGTTGTGATGGGAACCTTTGCCAGACTGTCGAGTTGCCTCAGGGAAGTCAATTCTCCTTTCTAGTTGGGATGAGGAGCTTGTGAAGGCTCATGAGTCATTGCAGGGGAATTGGCCCTCATCTCCCAATGAGTGGGTAATCTCGTGGTGTTTCTCAAGTTTGCCGGGTATCTTTGGCTTCCTCTTGAGTTACAATGTGGACCTCAGGGAACCAGTCATGTTGTCTCAGGGAAGTCAGGCCCGCTTTCAGTTTGGGAAGGGCACCTCGGGATTCCATATAAGTACTGCAGGGCAATTGGGCCTTATCTCTAGTTGTGGTGGGGAACTCAAGGTTCCTCTCCAGTTGTGACAGGGATCTTGAGGTTCCTATGGAGTTTCGACAGGGGAGTCAGGCCTCTTCTCATATTTAGGCATTAAATTCCGCTTTCTTCTCAAGTTTTAAAGGGGTGTCAGGACTCCTATCTACTTCAGGCAGGGCACTTGGACTTTTTATAGAGGTGCAACAGTGGAGTCAGACCTGTCTTTGTGTTGTGAGGGGATATTCACGGTTCCATGTGAGTCAGAGCAGGGGAAATAGGCCTTATCTTGAGTTGAGGGGGAATTCAGTGTCCTTTCGACTTGTGGCAGGAACCCCTGCATTCCTCTCGAGTTTCAGTAGTTAAGACAGACTGACTTTTGAGGTGCCATGATAAAGTCAGGGTTCCTCGCAAGTGCAAGCAGGGATATAGGCCCTCATCTCAAGATGAGGTGGGGTGCTTGGTCCTCATCCCAACTAGAAAGGAGAATTGACTTCCCTGAGGCAACTCGACAGTCTGGCACTTCCCAAGTTCTGGCTGGAAAGCCGGGGTTTCTCTCAGGTGACAACGGGTATCTCAGAGAACGTCTTGAGTTATATAAGGGGAGTCAAGCCTCCTTTCGAGTTTTGAGAGGGAACTCTTGATTGCCCTTGAGGCGCTGCAAGGGGAAAGGGCCTTGTCTCACGTTGAGGGGGGAATCTTGTGGTTTTCCTCAAGTTCCAGCAGAAAGCCTGGGTTTCCTCTCAACTTGCAACAGAGACCTCAGGGAACCTCTCCTGTTGCCTCAAGGAAGTTAGTCCTCATTTCAAAGTCAGTTGAAACTCAAGACTTCTCTTGAGTAGCTGCAGGGGAATTTGTTCTCATCAGGAGTTGAGGTGGTAAGTCAAGGCTCCTCTCCAGTTGCCAAAAGGATCTCGTGGTTCCTACTGAGTTACAACATGGAATTTAGGCCTTGTCTTGTGTTGAGTCATGGGACTCTGCTTTCCTCTTGAGTAGTAAAAGGGGTGTCAGGCCCCCTGTTGATTGGAGGTAGGTATCTGGGTCTTTTTCTAGAGGTACAACAATGGTATCAGGCCTCCTTTTGTGTTGTAAGTTGATACTCGGGGTTACATTTGATTAGGAGCAAGGGAAACAGGCCTTATCTCGAGTGGATGGGGAAATCGGTGTTTTTTGGAATTGTTCCACTTCCCAGCCGGCATTCCTCACACGTTTCAAGATGAGACCATCCTCCTCTTTATGTGCAACAGGAGCGATGGGATTCATTTCCAGACACAGAAGGGAAATGCCCTTATCATGAGATGAGGAGGGGAAAAGAGGGCTATTCTTGAGTTGTGGTGGGAACCTCGATGTCCCTCTCAAGTGGGAATGGGTATCTCGGGGAATTTCTTGAGTTGCATAAAGGGTGTCAAGTACCCTTTCGTGTTTCAAGAGGGAACATGGAATTTCTCTTGAGACACTGCAGCAGAAAAAGGCTTCATCTTGCGATGTGGGGAGCATCTCGTGATTTTTCTTGAGTTGTGGTGGGAAGCTTGAGATTCCTCTTGAGTTGCAATGGGCACCTCAGGGACCCTCACATGTTGTCAGGAATCCTTTCAAGTTGTAAGGGAACTCTAAAATTCCACTCAAGTCGAGGCAGGTGAATAGGGCCTCATCTCGAGTTGAGGCAGGATCCTCAGGGTTCCTCTCCAGTTCTGACTTGGATTTTGGGGTTTCTATGGAGATTCAACAGGCGTGTCAGGCCTCCTGTCGAATTGAGGCGGGGTACATGTGTGTTTTATTGAGGTTCAACATGGGTGTCAAAGCTCCCTTCAGGCTGTGAGGGGATACTCGGGTTCCATTCAAGTTTGTACAAGTGAACCAGGACTTATCTTGAGATTAATTGGGGAAAATAGGGCTCTTCTCGAGTACTGGTGGTGCCAGGAGCCAGCATGAGGAAATCTGCCCATGGCAAAGGTCATGAGGAAGGAGGCTTGGCATACGCAAAGGCACACCTCTGACTTTACGGGGGGCTTTCCTTCACCACCTCTCTCTGAGAAGGAGTTAACTTAGAGCTCCAGTTAATAAATTCCTGGGCATGACAAGAGTGTTTCAACTTACAAACTCCTCTGAAATTTCTGAAGTTTGCCTGACAGGTTTTTCCGGCCACATGTGATTGTTCACAGCCTCCCAACAGTGATAGGCATGAGATGCTTTAAACTTGCTAAATACAGACTCTTTTGAGAAGTTAGAAAATTATTAGTATAGTGTTAGTGGTGAAAGATTTTCATTTGTTGGGCCAATATTTGCTGCCAAGTCTCCATATTCCCTGCCCTTATACATATAAATGAATATAA
>SJYV01004397.1:0-10325 GCA_006410875.1 Neotragus pygmaeus | reverse complement strand
AACTCTCACATCCATACATAGCTACTGGAAAAAAAACATATTTTGACTAGATGGACCTTTGTTGGCAAAGTAATATCTCTGCTTTTTAATATGCTACTAAGTTGGTCAAAACTTTCCTTCCAAGGAGTAAGTGTCTTTTAACTTCATGGCTTCAATCACCATCTGCAGTGATTTTGGAACCCCAAAAAATAAAGTCTGATGCTTTTTGACCTAATTAAACTTGAAAGCTTTTGCACAACGAAGGAAACTATAAGCAAAGTGAAAAGACAGCCTTCAGAATGGGAGAAAATAATGGCAAATGAAGCAACTGACAAAGAATTAATCTCAAAAATATACAAGCAACTCCTGAAGCTCAATTCCAGAAAAATAAGTGACCTAATCAAAAAGTGGGCCAAAGAACTAAATAGACATTTCTCTGAAGAAGATAGCTAGTTCAGTCACTCAGTCGTATCCAACTCTTTGAAACCCCATGAAACACAGTATGCCAGGCCTCCCTGTCCATCACCAATTCCTGGAGTCCACCCAAACCCATGTCCATTGAGTTGGTGATGCTATCCAACCATCTCATCCCCTGTTATCCCCTTATCCTCCTGCCCTCAATCTTTCCCAGTGTCAGGGTCTCTTTAAATGAGTCAGGTCTTCGCATCAGGTGGCCAAAGTATAGGAGTTTCAGCTTCAACATCAGCCCTTACAATGAACACCCAGGACTGATCTTCTTTAGGATAGACTGGTTGGATCTCCTTGCAGTCCAAGGGACTTGCAAGAGTCTTCTCCAACACCACAGTTAAAAAGCATCAATTCTTCAGCACTTAGCTTTCTTTATACTCCAAGTCTAACATCCATACTGACCACAGATGGCTAACAAATGCATGCTTATCATCACTCAGTATCAGAGAAATGCAAATCAAAACCACAATGAGGTACCATCTCACGCCAGTCAGAATGGCTGCAATCCAAAAATCTACAAACAATAAATGCTGGAGAGGGTGTGGAGAAAAGGTAACCCTCTTACACTGTTAGTGGGAATGCAAACTAGTACAGCCACTATGGAGAACAGTGTGGAGATTCCTTTAAAAACTGGAAATAGACTGCCATACTACCCAGCAATCCCAGTGCTGGACATACACTGAGGAAACCAGAATTGAAAGAGACATGTGTATCCCCAATGTTCATTGCAGCACTGTTTATAATAGCCAGGACATGGAAGGAACCTAGATGTCCATCAGCAGATGAATGGATAAGAAATCTGTGATACATATACACAATGGAATATTACTCATTCGTTACAAAGAATACATTTGCATCAGTTCTAATGAGATGGATGAAACTGGAGCAAAGTGAAGTAAGCCAGGAAGAAAAACACCAATACAGTATACTAACACATATATATGGAATTTAGAAAGATGGTAACAATGACCCTATATACGAGACACTAAAAGAGACACAGATATATAGAACAGTCTTTTGGATTTTGTGGGAAAAGGTGAGAGTGGGAAGATTTGAGAAAATAGCACTGAAGCGTGTATATTATCATGTGTGAAACAGATCGCCAGTCCAGGTTTGATGCATGAGACAGGGTGATCAGGGCTGGTGCACTGGGATGGCCCTGAGGGCTGCGGAGGGATGTGGGAGGGAGTTTCAGGATGGGGAACACATGTAAACCCATGGCTGACTCATGTCAATGTATGGCAAAAAACACTACAGTATTGTAAAGTAATTAGCCTCCAATCAAAATAAATATTTTTTTAATCACCAATATTCACTCTATTATATTAGAGTATTTCAGTGAGTCAAGAATTTGATCCATTCAGCTGAATACTTCTGTCTCCATCTTTCTCATGATTGTAGTTAGAAATTGTCAGATTGAGGTCATCTAAAAAGTTTATTCACTCCTACATCTTGTACCCTGGCTTGGAAACCTTTAAATGGGGCCCGAAATAGCTCATACTCCTTGAGAGCATAGGGTAGGTACTAATCTGATAGAACTGGCATCCTTACAAGAAGTAGAAGGGACAAAGAGCCTGTCTTGCCCAAGTGCACAGAAGAAAGGCCATGAAAGACATGGTGAGAGGGTGCCCAATGCAAGGTAGGAAGAGAGGATTCACCAGAAACCAACCTAGCAATCACCTTGACCCTGGATATCAGCCTGCAGAACTATGGGAAAATGAATGTCTGCTGTCTAAGCTCCGCAGTCTATAGTATTTTGTTATTGCAACCCATGCAGACTAAGGTGACAATGATAATGATTTAAAAAAAAAAAAATCTAGGTCTGGTGAACAGAGGCCTGAACTGAACAACCAGAATTCAACTCAGGAAAATCATGTTCCTTCATCCAATTACCAGATGCAAATATTTTTCAAACCCAGAGATTTTTGAATTCACATATTCTTGAATAAGATGTATGCAACATGACCACAAATAGGTGGCATAAATCTTCATTCCAACCTTTCTCTGATGGATCTGATAACATTTAGTTTGTGGATAGCAATTCTCAATTCTCTGAAGATACAAATGCTTTCTCAAGCAAATATTACTCAAGATATTAACTCAATGTAGTTTTTACCAGACTAGCTTATTGAAACTTAATTTAAAATGCAAATATGCAAAAATAGACATACTTCTGATAGAAAATTAGCAATGAAGGAATCCTAGGCTTTTCAGATAGTAAAGTATATTCTAATCAAATGTACACAATTACATTGTGTGTTAAAAGGCGCATGAATAAAGATATCAGTGGAAGCTAGTAGAGGAAGGAATTTGATGCACACACTTGCTATATTTTGGAATACAAAGTTAGGATATCAAAGCCATGGGGAAAAATAACTATGCATCTATAATAATGACAATCTAGAAAAATAATTAAAGTATAATCCCTACTTATCTCCTTATATCAAAGGAAAATGTAAGCATAAAATATAAAGAGAAAAAATTGAATGTTGAAAAATGTGAAGAATAATTTGACAAATTCAAGATATAGAGGTAAAAAAATCTTGATAGAATTAATATGTAAATGTATAAATATTTGTACATGCCAAAAAATATTCTTCACTGTATTAAATTTTTAAAGAAATCACAAGCAGGAAAAATAATAATCCAAACACAGAGTAATAGGGGTAATTAGTGTGTCATTCAATCATTAAAATCAGTATGGAAAAGTGTTGGCAATCAAATACACACAAAAATTCATTAATAGGCAGTTCATGAAAAAGGACTACAAATCATTTAAACATGGATGATACTCAAACTCAGTTATGTTTACTGAATAGAAATTAAACTATACAAATGAAACAATTTCTTTAATCAGATTTTCATATACCATAAGTTGCTGGGGTCCTGCCCCAGTGGATCCAGGGTGATTTGAAGGGGAGACGGATAGGCGAGGAAAAAACTTATTTATTTATTAATATGAGATTAGATTAGATTAGGAAGAAATAGTGTAGTAGGAAAATTAAGTGGAGAAAAGAGGCTGAATAACTTGGCTTATGGAGAAGACCAATAAAGTTCCAGACAAGGAACTTGCACCATCTACGTTGGGCCACCGGCACCCGCTTGAATATCTAAGGGTGCCCCGCCTCAGGCTCCCTTCCGCGTGGGTCTTAGAAGTCAAGACAAGTAAGTATACTTGGTGAGCCACCCCGGTCCAGATGGGAATTCAGCTTGAAATCAGAGTAAAGAGGAGAGGGAGGGAGAAGGAGAAAAAGAGAGAGAGAGACACGGGGAAAACCAGTCCAGTGACTTGCTCTGGCCCCTATTGTCTGGAAAGGCCTTTTATACCTTTTTGATTGTACATAGAGATCAATGGGTAATACAAAATTATGCAGTATTAGCAGCCCAGACTCTTATCAAAACCAGGCTTTTCTCTCTTCATACCTAGTTGTATACACAAGTCTTAGGTGATTTACATCATCTTCCAGCAAAAAGGGCCAATTAACATTTTACGGCCCTTTTCTGATAAGGGTTTGTCAACCAGAAGACTTATTTGTGTTGATCTTCCCAAAGTCTGGTGCCACTCTCAGAAAGCACTAAATAAAGTTACATTCTTACATAGCAAAGATACAGCAATTTATATCAAGTAAAAGGAGCAGTGATTTATAACAAAAGAAAAGTAATTAACTCAAAAGCCTAGTGGTGCTAACATCAAAACTACTATATATCTTTTTCCATATCCCATTTACATTGATTAACATCCTCCCAGGTGCCTCAAAGATAAAGAATATGGAGGCCTGGCAGCAGTCATTGAGTCAACAGTGAAAACCCTCTACCAATATAATTTTTAACTCTTTAGAAAAGGCTCTGTATCTTTAAGATGCTTTTAAGCTTTGTGCCTCTTGCGGTTGGGTGGCTGTAAGCAATTCACAAGCTGTAAGAGATCAGGGGAACCAGTTAGGCAAGCTAGAGAGCTATCAGAGGGGTTAACTGAAACATCCGTTTCAAATTCAGAAGACTAAAGCCCTGATTTGACTTTTTCCAGAGAATATCAGAAGAGCAGAGTACAAAGGCCGGCGGATTTGTGGTTTTGGGGTACATGCTCAGGAAATTCCAGGGGGAACCCCTGAAGCTTGATCACGTCCTTGCATTTTGTCAGGCTTCCTTCCTCATGACCTTGTCACAAGCGGGATTCCTCACACTGGCTCCCAGCAATAAATGTTTATCAAGAACTAGTGCTTCAGCATATTGTCAAATGTATTTTCCAAAGTGAGGAGAATAATAAGTTTGTTCAAGCTCATAATGGCATTTTTTCAATAACTATGAATATCAACATTTTAAATACTATACTACTTACTCAACAATTCCACTTCTAGAAACTCATGCTTAGAAAATTTTAAAAAGACTTCTTTGCAGAATTATTTATTGTAGAAAAAGAGAACAAATGTGAAAAAAACTGGATATCTAAATTTTAGAGACTTTTTTGAATTTTTTTTTGAATTTAAATTTATTTTTATGGAATCTAGAAAGATAGTAATGATGACCCTGTATGTGAGACAACAAAAGAGACACAGACATATACAAAGGACTTTTGGCTTCTGAGGGAGAAGGAGAGGGTGGGATGATTTGGGAGAATGGCATTGAAGCATATATACTATCATGTAAGAAATGAGGCGCTGGTCTATGTTCGATGCAGGATGCAGGATGCTTGGAGCTGGTGCATGGGGATGATCCAGAGAGACGTTGTGAGGTGGGAGGTGGGAGGGGGAATCAGGATTGGGAGCTCATGTACACCTGTGGTGGATTCATGTCTATGTATGGCAAAGCCAATAGAGTATTGTAAAGTAAAATAAAGTAAAAAAAATTTTTTTAATTTATTTTTAAAAAGCTGAGCAATATGAGAAAATTAGAATTAGTTAGATCTGTGAAGACTGTATGGAAAGATCTTCAGAAAACTGAGTTTCAAAATGCAAAATTTATACACAGAGACATACAGGCAAACACACATGAAAATATGCTTATTTTTGCAAAAACTATTATTTGAGTAATCTTAGTATAGTGAATGTCTCTGGAAAAACTGGGAAATTCTGATATTGGTTGGACAGGAGGTANGAGTTTCAAAATGCAAAATTTATACACAGAGACATACAGGCAAACACACATGAAAATATGCTTATTTTTGCAAAAACTATTATTTGAGTAATCTTAGTATAGTGAATGTCTCTGGAAAAACTGGGAAATTCTGATATTGGTTGGACAGGAGGTACATTTTACATAATTCTATTTTGGTAGAGATTCTATTTTTTAACATTTGCTATTATACATCATACTTTCAATTTCCTGTAAAATGGAAAATGTTACACTAAATTTTCATATGGAAGCAAATAAAAGTGAAGGAAGAGGATAGAATATATAGTATAAAATATTTTAATTAGTACAATAAAAAGTGAGGATAAAAGGTAAGAATCTGGTTACAAAAATGAGAAAGTAATAAAAGTAATGCATATTAGTTTATTTTTGTAATTCTGACCAACACATTACATATGACTTATTGACTCTATTTTAAAGCCATTTCAACGTTCCAGTTGCAGTGATAAACTAGTCATTAATGTTTACATTCAAGGAGGGAAACATCTATTAATAATATAAAGAAATATCTTATTATTTAATAAAACTAATGATAAATTCTTCAGAGAAAAGTTTCCATCAATGCAATAGACTTTGATATTTGAAGTAAATTCCTAGTGTTGAACTACTTTCTTTGTAATGCATAATGCACTTATTTGCTACTTGACCTCACTTCTTTGGTCCACAGCTTCTTTATAGCATTCATGATCTCAGAACTTCTTAGACTATAAATCAATGGGTTCAGCATGGGGCTTATGACTATATAAAACACACTCAATGATTTGTCAAAGGGGAAGGTCTTAGCACGTCTTGCGTACATGAAAATGCAGGGAACAAAGAAGCAGACAACCACAGTGATGTGGGAACCACAGGTCTGGAGGGCTTTCCGCCTCCCTTCCTGACTCAGGTTCTTCAGAGAGTGCAGGATGACTGCATAGGAGACGAGCAAGAGCAGAAACAAAAGAGTGCACATCAGGCCCCCATTGGCCGCCTCTAAAATGCCAATGACAAAGGTGTCAGTACAGACGAGTTTCAATAAGGGGAACATGTCACACATAAAGTGATCAATGATATTGGGACCACAAAATGGGAGCCCATAAACAGTGCTAACTTGAATAATGGAGTGCAGAAAACCTCCAACCCAGGACACCAGCAGCAGTACAACACATACCCTTTTCCTCATGATCACCAGATAATGCAAGGGCTTGCAGATGGCCACATAGCGGTCATAGGCCATCACCAGCAGAAGGGATATCTCAGATCCACCAAAAAAGTGCTCTGTAAACAGCTGGGTCATACAGGATTCAAAGGATATGGTATTTTCCCCAGAGAACAAGTCTGAAATCAATCTGGGGGAAGTAGAAGAGGAATAAACTAGGTCTATAAATGATAAACTAGCAAGAAAAAAGTACATTGGTGAGTTCAGTGTCTTGCTGACAGCTACAGTCACCACAATAAGCAGGTTGCCCACTACAGTCAACATGTAGAAGAACAAGAAGGTAACAAAAAGGACTTTCTGCTCCTTTGGATTCTGGGTGAGGCCCAAGAGGATGAAATAAGTTACATTGTTCCTTGGTTCCATCTAGTCTGTATAGGTGCTGTGTTCACATGTTAGAAACGGTATGCCTACAAAGCAAGGGGAAATTTTTAAATGGATTATAATGTTCATCCTTTGTAATAAATTCAATTAAAAGAATGTGTGTGGAGAATCTTTTCATATCCAATGTATTATGATATTTCAATTACCAAGTTGAATAAGGTAGAGTTTCTTGCCCTCAGGATATAATACATGACTCGGGATCAGATAACTCCAGACCCATGTATTAAGTTATAAGGATATTCACAGAAGTTAAGAGTCACAGTACAAGGATATATCAATCAAAATTAGAATCAGAGAAGAATTTCCAGAAGAATTAATGCTTTAGCTGAATTTTTTTTTAAGTGAATTAGCAAGAAAAGACAGGAATGGGCTTCAGTGAGGTCACAAAGTGTAAAAGTGAGACTCACTTAAGGTAATTTACATATCAATGTGAGTAGATCAAATCATGAAAAGAAGGTTTCTGTCCTAAATTATCCCAGATCTCACTGATACTTCTCAGGTCTTTAAGTGAATATTTACCTTTTCCTGACCAATAAATACTGCAATAGTCTAATTTTGTGCCTCCAAACCCTGTATCTCCCCTAATTTTCAAATTATATAATCTCTAATTGTGGACATCTAATTGAGTGCAATTTAATATTTGTAAACTCTGGGAGTTGGTGATGGACAGGGAAGCCTGGCATGCTGAGGTACATGAGGCCGCAGAGTCGGACACGACTGAGCAACTGAACTGAACTGAACTAATATTTATAAAACAAATTTTTTTTATTTTCCACAATAAATGTAAGCATTTCTACACAAAATTTAAAGAATTATTACCTATTTATCTTGCTAAATGGTATAATTTTCCATGCTATTGCTGAGATAAAAAAATTCGGGTCTCTTCACTTATTTTTCACTCTCATAAAAATTAAACAAATCCTATTGACTCTACTTTCAAAATATATCACAAATTGCGATCCCTTCTAATTTTTTCTGCTATACTTTTTATTTTTCCTGGTCCACTGTGATAGCCTCCTACCAAGTCTCTCCATGTTTATTCTGGCCTCCAAAAATTGCTTGTCCTGAAGCAGTCCAAATTGTCCTTTTCAGTCTGATTCCGATAATATCACTCTGCTGCTCAAATATTGCAGTATATCCCAATCATGCAGTCATAGTTTAATGTTATAGTAACATAGACTACAATCCCTGTTTCATAACTGAAAAAAACTAAGGCTCAGAACATCTATTTCATTTTCCCAAAGTCATACATTTTTAGTGCTATACTTAGAATTGAATCTAAGTTTCATTAATTTCAAAGTAAGTTAATCTTTTTCATAATAAATAAAGTCACTCAACTGGTAAGCTATCTCCCAGTATTTTCCATTAGTCTTACCTTGTGAAGGCTTGTTCACAATCTGAAGAGTGAGTTTTAACTCAATGTAAGCCCTGAAATTCTTTCATCCAGTATGAGAGTAGAGGGCAAAGGATGCCTTATTACTTGAGGATAAAATTATGTCATTTGACTATTCATTTTCTAAATGGATTCTTCTCATTATTCAGAGGGTCATTTTTATATGCAGTGTAGATTGTTTGAAAAGAATTCCATGATGTACACAGAAAAACAAAGGTTTATCACATAGGAAATTTATCAGAATGGCCAACTAATCCTATATAAACATAGAAGATAGCAACTAGTCATTTCCCAGCAAAATTTTTCCATAAGTAAACTCTTTCCTAATAACATTAAAAAGATAAATAGCATTTGATTGTTTAGTCCTTCTCACTCTGTCACATGATATGGCCAGACTGTACTTTTTAAATCTAAGAAAGGACCTCCTGACTTCGACTTAAGAATGATGATCATGAAACATTCCATCCCTTCCAGTTGCAATTATTATTTAATCTTAGATTTGGAATATGTCCAAGACTGATTCTTGCTTAATTAGTTCAGTGGGATTTTCCACAAAGTTTTTAAAGAACATCTTTATGTAAAGATATTAATAGGCCAAATTACATAATTCATGTCAGAAAAGTGTAACATGGGGAAAAAAATAGTGTTTTAGATCTCTATCAGACCACTGCCAATCAAGAATAAAATATCAACCCACTCATTCTGCTTCTATGAACTTATTTGTTCTGCATTTCCCCACCTGCAATAGCAAGATTTTCTTTACTTTTGTTTAATACTCAAGTTAATCACCATAAAATTTGGTTACAAATGTAAAAATTATATCTAAAAACACAATTAAAGATATTAAAATTATAGATATAAAGCTAATAATTTCAACATTTAGTAATTTTTTTAAAAAGTAGGCCACCTCTGTAATGTCAACAACTGTACAATAAGAGAGGACACAGCAATTAATAAAATTAGGCTAAAATCATGTAAAAGTTTCTTTTTCCTGCGTTGCTTTATTATTTTCTCATAATAAAGTAAGACAATAAAGAAAGAGACATTAATTGTAGTTGTATTTATGGTTTGTAATATAAGAAATAGAGCACTGGATAGAAAATAAGAGGTTGAAGTCTACCGTGGGTAATGTAATCAGAGATGGTCTTTCTTAAAAACTGATGCTTAATTAACCTTCAAATAAAATAAATAAATTTATATTAAAAAATAAAAATTAAAAAAAGGAGAGGAAATAGCTACCATTAGAAGCACTGCTACAGAAAGCAAAACTAATTAAAAATTAATAAAAAAAAATTATCTCACTTCAGGAAACAGAAGCTATACTTAGGAAAATCTAACAATTCCACAGGAATTTTTATGTCAGTACTATGTTACAAAGGACTTGTGAGAGCATGACCATTTGTCTTCTTCAAGATTTTAATGTGGAAGTTTTAAAGCTTTAATCTTGAGGAAGATGTTAACAATGAATCTGTCACATGTGGACTTACTATGTCGAGGTACATTCCTTCTCGTGGCATTGTACAGGAGACAGTGATCAAGATCATCCACAAGAAAAAGAAATACAAAAAAGCAAAATGGCTATCTGAGGAGGCCTTACGAATAGCTGTGAAAAGAAGCAAAACAAAAGGCAAAGGAGAAAAGGAAAGATATTCCCATTTGAGTCCAGAGTTCCAAAGAATAACAGGCAGACATAAGAAAGCCTTCCTCAGTGATTGGTTCAAAGAAATAGAGGAAAACAAAGGAATGGGAAAGACTAGAGATCTCTTCAAGAAAATTAGA
>SJYV01004395.1:0-10809 GCA_006410875.1 Neotragus pygmaeus | reverse complement strand
GGCGTGCTGCGATTCATGGGGTCGCAAAGAGTCGGACATGACTGAGCGACTGAACTGAACTGAAGTGAAAATGAATCTAAGAGTTGTAAAACTCTTCTCTACAACAGAATCTTCACCTCTGTCAAGGAAAAGTGAGGCCTATGCAGTAAGGAAAGTAGTCTACCTAAAGCCCCTAACACAGTTAAGAGGGTTGTGTCTTATTTTCTCACGTAAGTTGATTAAGTCATAAGTCATAGTCAACTGTTATGGTCAAAATACCTCATGACAGTTAAAGATTCTCAGAATACGTAAGTTCAAAGCCAAGTACAAAATTATAAAAAACACATTTGGCCTAAAATAAGCCTCTATAAACCAGGAAATTCCCCCCCACTGCCCCCCGAAGTAAAGTCCAAGACCCATTGGCAATGTGGGCCCTGGATGCACAATCTTCTCCCCCTATTTCTTCCCTCGAAATTTTCTTACTTTTGTTTCTGAATGTTGATGGTGAATAAACCAAATTTGGAGATCTCTAGGGCCCCTCCCCAATAAATAACATCCTTAATCTATATTCAGCTTAAAACAAGTTGAAAAGTACAATAAAACAGAAAAGTAGGAGGCCAAATATCACCTGTTACTGATAGAGGGCAGGCTGCAGGATACAGTTTGTTGGAGGCTGAGGATGTGCAATACTAGACATAGATAGGTCCTCCTGTATGTATTCAGGAAGCCTGACTAATTAAGGTTTAGAACCAAGAACACACATGTTCATTCCAAAAACAAAGAAAGGTTGGAGCTAAGTCAAGCAGGTTTATTTATTCTTCCCAAAGTTAACAATCAAATAAGACACCTGATCTCTCTAAGAGCTGGATGAATAAAGGACAGAAAGAGATCTCAAATGACATTAATACATTAATAGATCTTACTTCACAGGAAGGAAATATCAGAAATGGGAAATAATTATTCCCATGTAACAATGCCTAGAAACAAGGTTAAATTCTTTCCTCACTGGTTTTCATACTGAGAGCAATTTTTCTCAAGATATTTGTGAATTCTGATAGGATAATATTCCCATATTTAGTTTTTAATACCATATTGCATTACAATTTAATAAATCCCACTCCAGATATCAGTGTTTCACAATATCAACATTAATTCATTCTCATTAAATTTGATATCAGAAAGTCAATTTTGGAATTCAGTCTTCTTCAATTCCACAATTTGGGGAATGTGTTCATAGTAGGTCTGTTATTTAAATGTCTGGAAATTGATTTCCCACAAGATTAGAGGCCAGGTTATTACCTACCAACTAATTTTCCAGATTCAACTTCAGTAGGAGTAAGTGCTTGAAGCATGTGTAAATGGCTTAAGAATGACCTTACACAAAAAATATTTAATGGTTAGATGCATTGTATTATCAATTAAAGAATTCAATCTTTGCAAAGCAGGAGATAGGCCAGTGGGGGAAAATTAAGAACAGATTTTCCTTTATGACATGAGGAAGTTGACTTCTTTCAACAGTTCAAACGTCATTTTCCCCTAACCTTTGTGTAAAGACAGCAGGTATCTGTGTTATGCACTCAACTTATTCAAGATATAGCATTACATTTATACACATGTTCTTTAACAATCACTTATTTTCAAAGTATAGGTCTTGAGCAGTTTATTAATTTATTACTAAGCATTTTAGGATTTTTTGATGATTGTAAATGGAATTATTTAAACCTTATAGTCCAGTAATTTACTTCAATTACATAAAAATACAATTAGTTTTTGTATATTGACTTTATATCTTGCAAGCTTGCTAANTTCAAAGTATAGGTCTTGAGCAGTTTATTAATTTATTACTAAGCATTTTAGGATTTTTTGATGATTGTAAATGGAATTATTTAAACCTTATAGTCCAGTAATTTACTTCAATTACATAAAAATACAATTAGTTTTTGTATATTGACTTTATATCTTGCAAGCTTGCTAAATTCACTTATTTGTTAAAGGAACTGTTTAGGTTTTTTAGGTAAACAATAATTTCATCTGCTAAAAAAAACAATTTTCCTCCATCCTTTTGTTTCCTTATGCCTGTTATATATTTTTCTTGCCTTATTAAACTGACTAGGTTAATTATATACAGGCTAAAAGGCTTGGGAAAAAATTTAATTACTTTGAAATGCAGCAAAAATATGATGACTAAAGAAATGGAGGGATGGATAGATATGTGATAAAGCAAATGTAGTTACATATCCACTATAAAATACTGGTATGAATTTTGTCATTTTTTTCCAGTTTTCTGTTATGTTGGAAACTTTAATAAGATGATATTAAGGAAAATAAAAACCAAAGCAAGAATCCAATTTTGAGAGAGGGTCTTAGGACAAGAGAGACAAGGACAGAAGACATTGTAGGTTTCTATAGACAGGTGAAAATCAGTAAAATCCAAGGCATGGTATCACAAACATATGAACAGCTTCTCTACTGTATCAAGAAAAAATATGAATGTGCAGAGTAAACAGGATACATACAAATAAACATATAGTGATACAGGATGCATACATATTGTTTTGGTAGTTGTCTGATAAGGTTACTTGCTCTAAATGAAGTTTTGGCAAAGGCATTAAAGAGACTTATCTGAGAAATGCTGAGTTTGCTGGGCAGTATTAAGGGTCTATTTCTTGGTTGGTAGCTGTGAGTGTATTAGAAGGGTGTCTGTACTCACCTACCTAGATCCAGCTTCTTCATCTAAAAAACAGGATAATAAAGGACAACTTCAAGATTAAGAGAACTAAATAACAGAATGCCTGTAAAGAATCTAACACAGTGCCTCATATAAAGGTACTTAATGTTATTCTGGAAAGATTGTGAAGCTCTTTCCATGCCTACTGCTGTAAATTATCTTGCACAGCTGCATTTTAGGAAGTTGCTAAAGTTTCTCATGCTGCTATCTAACAAAGAAAGTAACTTCAGTAGGCAATCAGCATCAAAAGAGCTGAAACAGGCACAGAAAGTACCAAGCCACAAATGTACCCTACAGTGTTCGTAACCAGCATTAGGCTGTAATTTAAACATGAGTTAAGGTTTTTAAGGATCACTTTTACTTTACTGAGAGGAAAGCAATTTATTTTTAAATCTGTACACTACAAACACCTGATAAAGAATACCTCATGATAACATTTCATATTTCCAAATGTCCATAAGGAACTGTAAACAGGAAAGAAATCAAAGAGCAAACAGCTAGTAAAATTTAGTCCATCAATTTAAAAAACATGATATGACTATGACTTTCCTGAGAACTAGGTACAAGGAAAACTGCTGCCGAGGGTTGATTTTCTAATTTTTAAGAAATGTGTTTCATGATTTGGAGCGCTGTAATTTGGAAATAACATTTAAATTTCCTATTACTCAGATCTGCTATAACTCAAAGTAAAAAACAGTACTTAAGGTAAAAACATAGCAAGAGGTTTTTTGTGTGTGTGTGATGCATACTGCACAACTTCTAATATTTTATGTACAAAAATTTGTATTATAAAAACATAAAACTAAAGGGGAGTGACATCAGCATCATGGCAGCTTAAGATGTACCTCATTTTTGTCTGCCTGTCAACAACAAAATTTGGCATCCACCCATGGGCAGAAATGCCTTTGAGCAAGCTGTGGAATTCAGCACCATAAACCAAGGGACCTGGGAGGAATCATGCTCGGTCATTTACTGTGTTTCCATGTCTTGGCTATTGTAAACAGTGTTGCTATCAACATTTGCTAAACTTCTAATTCTGTTCATTTTAAAGGACTATGGAAGATAAGTGATTCACACCCAGGAATCAACGCCTTCACAGAATTGTAGTAACGAAGAGTTGAGGGAAAGAGAATTCAGAGGCTGGGATGGCTGAATACGCATGGCAGAAATGTGGAAAGGGGAGAGTTACACAGAAAAGTTCAACAGAAATTTGCATAATGGATGCCTTGCATCTTTGGCTAATTATTAAAACTGCATATACATTGAATATAACTTCACATTGAGCATTTCTCCAAAGAGAAAAAATAAGCAAACAACAAAATATAACTGGGGACAGACCTGCTGGAAACTAAGCTGAATAATTACCAGAGTTCACACAGGGCTGCGAGACAATGAGTTCTGGTGACTCAGGATACAGACTTCAATGATGATCTCTGGAGCATTTAATCTCTGGGACATACTTTTTACTTCCCTTTTTACCCCCTGCAAATTAAAAGTCTTAGCTCTCCCAAACCTCCCTTTCCCAGTTCTTGTTACAGTATCAATATCCAGGACTAAGTCTTCCAGTTGGGGCCTGATTAGTACACCTTGCTCCCATAAAAAAGGCAACCATCATTCCTCTTAAACTGAACAGTTTTCCAGGTTTAGGTTTTTCAGTGAGTATGTAGCTGTGTCTTTACCGATTAAACACTTCCTGATTGCTTAGCACCAACTGCTACAAAAGCAGGTCTTCCCAATATTCTTATACAGAGCTTATCATAGACTTTTGTCAAGCAAACCCTTTGTTCCATGAACCAAATTTCTGAATAAAAAATGTTCCAAAGGACAGGACCAACAATATAAGAGCATACTTGTTCAAAAAATAATTTCAACAGTAATATATCTTTGCTTCAGAACTATATGATGGATATTCTTTGGGACTCTCAAGTATTAATGAAAAGATCTTTATTTCTTAATAGTCAACCTTATACTAAATCTGAATCAGTGAATTAAAAGCTGGATTTCTACAGTTTTAACAGATATTTTCCATGCAATTTTCTCCATTCCCATGCTATTATAATTCAAAATTAATTCCTATATATGCTGCAAAAATATAATTCTTGGTTGAGGGAAAATATGATTAAAGATAATGACTTGCCAAGGAAAAATTTATGCACTTGTGGCCAAAAATGGTCATCTGGAGGTAAGAAAACAAACCCTGATTTTTTAGGTCATTCCCTTCAGCAGGGAAGAGAGTGAAGGGAAATGGGAGGATCAATACTGCATACCTGGAAAACATACTTTTAAAGTAAATTAAAATCATGTTCCTAGACTCTACAGTTTCCAGTTGTATCCTTTCAATACAATTCAATAGTACAGGAGCAGTTATCTAACTCAGAGAATAATGATTAATAATTCAAAGAAATTACTACCTTCTCCCCTCCAAAAACAAAAACATCACCACAAATAACACATAATTAATGTTAGTTTATTTTACCTGCAGCTCTTCCAATATAAACTGAACATAAATGATGATATTGAGAAACATTAGGAAGAATTACTGAGCGATGTCAGAATATCATGCCTTCCAATCCATCCTCCATGAACTTCTTATAAAGTGCCATAAATTTGGCCACAAATGCTTCCAAGTGATAAATGGCTTTGCTACCGAGTTGTAGACGATGTTCATAGTAAGCTGCCATCTGGGCCACTTCTCCTTTCAGTTGTCCGTCACAATTATGTAAGAGTTCTGAGAGAAGGCCCTAAAGAAAGATAAATAGCAATTTTTAAAAGTAATAATTAAAAAAACATTAGCTAAACACGCTTTACTTTCCTCACTCAAAAAGGAAATGAAACTTAAATACTGATATGTTCTCTTATTTTTGATGGACCAGCAGACTTTATCCAAAAATATTCTACAGAGTAAAAATGTGGTAGTTATCTATCATATTTCAACCGCAAATACTTAAATGTACTAGTACACAAAGATTTAAGTACAAAGATGCATACTGTAGCATTATTAATTATAATAATCTGTAGACAACCTGAAGTCTAACACTTCAGGTTGTAACACAGGAGTTATATCCAAAAAACTGGTGTAGTCATACAATGAAATCCCAGTCATGTACCAAAAAGAATGAGGTAAATCTGTACTGTCATGAAACAGCATCCATACTACACTGCTGAATTTAAAAAGCAAAATAGTGTAAAAGACACTAAAGCTTTGTGAAACATACACATATGGACTCAATTCAATGTGACTTGAAAAGAGGTCTTATGAAAACAGAAGGGGGAACCTTCACTTCTCACTTCATATATTTAGTATCATTTGAATTTTTTCATGTAATTTTAATAAACACAAATAAACAAAAGTCCTGTATTCTCTAAGATGTAATAGTCAATCTATAATATCTTTCTAGCTAGAGAGTCGATTAGGTTTAGACCAGACCTAAAGTTGTCCCTCACAAATCACTACCACATTCTTTAACCTCAATTTTCAAGTGCACTGGGGCTTGCTGTCTAAAATATTAATACTATTCCCTCACTACTTGCATGGATCCATCTTTCAATCCTTCAAGTTTCAGATTAAACATACCTTCCACAGAAGCCATCACCGACCTTCCATAACTCAGCCCTCCATTTTTATCATTTCACCTGGTCATTGCCCTCGTAGTACTTAGACCATTCTGAAATCCTCTTGCTTCTTGTTTCCCATTCCATTTCACCAAAATGTAACTTCCTTGAAAGAGGCCCACCCTTGTTTTCTTCAACACACTCCTAATGGTGACTGGCACACCTTACAAGTTCCATACAATTTGGATTCTGAGTATCTGCTGAACTAATGAGCTAGACAGAAAGAACTGAGAATATATCTTTGTGCAGCAAAAGTCATGATACCCCATAATCAAAGTCCAAATTGTATGGTTATAGACAGTACAAGATTTGAAATCAGAATACCTTCATTATTATTTCAGGAGGAATACAATGAGTTAGAAGCTCATACAGTCTTCCACGAACTTCAAGGAGCCTGAACAAACAAAACAATACTTTGTGATGAAAACAGATCATTTTTCCAAGTACCTACTGTGCCATCTTACTTTAAGAATTACGCATCCCAATATAAACATTTTCTTCAATGGCTTATCATATTTAAGATACATATATGGGAGCTTTTCGTAACTTTAGTTCATTTTTGTAAAATAAAATTATAGAACTGTCTTAAAGTCAGACAACATTTATATTCATTTACATATATATAGACACACGCCAACACAGTATTTATATATACACACTGAAAATACAGACGACTTCACGCATAGTAAGGGTTGAGCTTATTCACACCACGAATTTTAATATACTTTAATGATACATCAAGTAATATTTTTCTTTCCTTCTCCAGACAGAAAATGAGAAAATGGTTATGAAAATATTAAATAAGTCAATTACATAAGAAAAGAAAATATAGCCATGAATATAACATAATGTTACCACCTCAACTACAAAGGAAAAAAAAAAATTATGGCAGAGAAACAAAGCTGTTTTGTCATAGAAGGGGCAGTACAAGAGGGTACAGGTGGGCACAAACCAGGCTGGCTAAGTGAATATGGCCATTTGTTGGAGGGCTCTGTAAGCTCATAATTCTAGGCCCTTCTCATAACACTTTCAGGAAGAAAAAGGGTTAATGACAGAAATATACATGTAACATATTAAAACAGCAAGGAAAAAAGTGACAAATCATATTTATAAAAGTAACTTAATCTTTCTAAATATACTTACCTACCCCTAAAGAAAAAATATTGTTCTGAATCTTTACGAAAACAAGATAGCACGTTTTATATTTCAGATCAGGGAAGTGATTTTTAAAAGATTTCTTCAAAGCAGAAGTTAAGACCCCTTCCCTGAGATTCCAGGAGTATGAAGTTGTGCCACAATAAAACTAAATAAGTGAAAAAAAAAAGACTAGCATTTTTTGAGCAACTGCTATGCACAAGACACTATGACAATAATTTAAGTCAGTCACCACACCAGCTATGGTGAGGCATTATCTCCATTTTTTTTTTTTTTTTTTTAAGAAAAAACTAAGGCCCGGATGGTTTAAATAACCTGACAAAGTTGACCATACCAGAGCCATGATTTAAACACAAATCTGTCTAAGCCCATACCTTTCCAGCATCTGCCAAAGCATCTATTTAATCTCTTATCTGTATGAGGTTCACTGCAGTACACTATTTCTTACAAACACAAGTCTCTCACTGAAGAGAACATGAAGTTCAGAGAGGTTAAGCTTCCAGCAAAGTTTATATAATTGAAGCAGCATTACCTCAAGTCTGATTCCAAAGGCCTTAATGTCTCTTGGACATGACAGTATATACCCCAAATAAAATCTGATCCTTAATGTATAAATGACAGATGGTAATAATAATGCATATAGCTTATTTCTGAAAAGCTGATTCACAATATATTTACCTATAAAACTGTACTGTAACAATACTGTGTGCATCTCACACATGTTCTCATGCTTCTCTTAGTCTTGAGTTCATTTCTAATATGATTTTGTTTCTAAAGAATTAATATATTCTACATTATTAAGCCTGTGTCATTATCTCTCGGAGGTTACAAGTGATAATGAGTATAAATTATTCTATCAGAGAAACATGGTATTCTAGAACTGCCTCTGCTTCTCACTAACCAAATGTCCCTGAAAAAAGCAACAATCTCCCAAAGAATCAGTTTTCTATCTGTAAGATGGTAATAATACATTCCTCATAGTACTGTTATTTGAGTTAAATGAAATAGTGTAAATGTCAGCATAATTGCTCATCAGACATAAGCTGCTATTCACATGAGAAAGGTGGACCGGAGAACCTGCCTGCAAAGGCAGGAGATGCAAGAGATGCAGGTTCAGTTCCCTGGGTTGGGAAGATCCCCTGGAGAAGGAAATGGCAACTCACTCCAGTATTCTTGCCTAGAAAATTCCACGGACAGAGAAGCTTGCGGGGCTACAGTCTACAGGGTCAAAAAGAGTTGGACACTACTAAGCACATATCACAGACATATATCACATTAGAAAATAAGAAATTTTCTAAGATGTATCAAAAAAAACAATCAAGACTATAAATATTACAGCGAGACTACAAGGTCAAAAATCAGGAGTCATTGGTACTGTGCAGACCAATGTTCAAAATGACAGTGGCCATCCTAGTATTTCTGGACAGCTTCAAGGCTTTCAGAAATTAAGAGGAATATTTTGTTTTAAACACACAGTGGCATCAAATCTCAAAACTGTTCATCTAAATAGGGAACAGCAGCACTTCTTCCTGGACAAATTCATTTACGAGCTGTCAAAATTTGTTTGGAAACTGGAGGAACAGGCAGCAGCAGCAGAATTAAGAAAAGTAATAATCAACTTAAATACTAAAAATACATNCCCATTCAAAATAGACTTTATTTTTTAGAACAGTTTTAAGTTGACAGAGAAAATTGATCAAAAGAGACAAAGGGGCCCCACACCTCTCTATCTCTACACAAGCACGGCCTCCCCTGCTATCAGCATTCCCCCAAGGGCAGGACTCGCCGTTGTTCAGTTGCTAAGTCACGTCCTTCTCTTTGCCACCCCATCGACTGCTCTGTGCCAGGCTTCCCTGTCCTTCACTATCTCCTGGAATTTGCTCGAGTTCACGTCCGTTGAGTCGGTGATGCTATCTAACCATCACATTCTCTGCCACCCTCTCCTTTTGCTTTCAATCTTTCCCAGAATCAGGATCTTTTCCAATGAGTTGGTGCTTCACATCAGGTAGCTAAAGTATTGGAGCTTCAGCTTCAGCATCAGTCCTTCCAATGAATATTCAGGGCTGATTTCCTTTAGGGTTTTTTTCTTTATTTTCCCTTCACATATATATATATTTTGAGGTATAGTGGACTTACGATGTTCCAGGTGCACAGCAAGGTGATTCAGTTATATGTACAAATGTATATTATTTATCAGATTATTTTCCATTCTAGGTTATTACAAGACATTGACTATAGTTCCCTGTGCTACTGTTGCCTGTTGAATATCTATTTTTAAAAAAATTAGCAATATAGCATTCTATTCATACTAAAGCAAACAAGTGGAATCAAAATGTCATAAACTTTTTAGCTAGGCAAAAATTCAAAAATTTAACTTGAATTTTATGCTAACTAAAACAACCTGTTTGTGGCCTATCAAATGTACATTGTGAAAAGTGAAAGTGAAGTCGCTCATCGTGTCCGACTCTTTGCAACCACGTGGACTGTAGCCCACCAGGCTCCTCTGTCCATGGGATTTTCCAGGCAAGAATACTGGAGTGGGTTGCCATTGCCTTCTCCTGCTTTAGTGATAAAAGAAAAGGGCCCATTGACCGGAAGTAACGAATGTCCCTGTTAAAGATGAAACACCTCTCTGCCTGGGATGCCAATGCTGGCCCTCCTTTGATGAGAAGGCTCGCTTCTCAGATGCTGAGCGCACACTGACCCACTGTGCACATGCTGGTCTAGCTTTTGAAACCTTGAAAGGATATCTGCCTGACACCTTTGATGTCCTTTATCAGGACAGGATGTAAAACTGTGCTGAAAACCATGTTTCTCTGCAGAAGTTCCTCAGAGTAATCAGAGAGGCTGTCTTTCAGGCTATGGCCTTCTGTTTGGTTCAAATGAAACTATTTTATAGAAAATGGTTTCATTTGAACCAAACAGAAGACCATAGCCTGAAAGACAGCGTCTCATCAACAGCAGTCGACGTGCCTTGAGTGGGTAGCTTCTATCTCACCCATAAACATTCGTTGAGGGCAAAGTTTGGATCAGGAACTGGGCTCTTAAAGATCACAGTGAACTAAGTAAGATAATCTTTCCTTTCACGGAACTTTGAGTCAAGTGGAGTAGAAAAACATTTAAAAATATATCCAGATAGTTAGATAGACACAGATAGGTAGAGAGACAGACTTAACAGATGGATAGATGTAGACAGATGATAGTTAGACAAATAAATATAGATGACAGGTAGATAGGCATATAGATCAGTTCAGTTCAGTCACTCAGTCATGTCCAACTCCTTGCCACCCCATGAATCGCAGCACGCCAGGCCTCCCTGTCCATCACCAACTCCC
>SJYV01004394.1:0-10643 GCA_006410875.1 Neotragus pygmaeus | reverse complement strand
TTGACCATGATGGCTACTCCATTTCTTCTGAGGGATTCCTGCCTGCAGTAGTAGATATAATGGTCATCATCGACATTCTAGGAATCAGCGAACTAAAAAAGACAGCGTAGGGGGGCAATATTTTTCTCCCTCCACAGTGTGGGCTCACGAGGCAGAGTGAGAGGCAAGAGGATAGGCATCTGAAACCTCCTCCTCCTCTGCAAGCACCGGCCGTCATCCCTCCAACCCGAATAAATCAGAACTTTAAGGATTTCAGATCTGAAAATGTACAAGGAAAGGGTCAAGTGGATCCCCTTCCTGAGGGAAAAACACCAGAATTGGAAGCTCCTCCTTCCAGGAGATATTTGTGAACCACTTGCTACATGCTGGGCCCTGTGACAGGTCATGTGAGAGGACCCCCTTTTGCTACTCCCCACCACCCGCCCTTCACAATTTCCATAGGGACCACAACTCTCCTTGAGGTCCAAATCTCTCACTTTAAGAAGCCCTTTGGGTCCTTGAAAGGGCAACAACATCAAAATCAGGCTGATCTTCACTAAAGTAAAAGTTCTGCCTCCATAGCTGTGGGTGCTTGAGAGAATCACAACTCCACTAAGCCTTAGTTTTTTTTATCAGTAAAATGGGGAGAGTATCTATTTCATGGGGCTTCCCTGGTGGCTCAGTGGTAAAGGATCTACCTGTCAATGTTGGAGACACAGGTTTGATCCCTGGGTCGGGAAGATCCCCTGGTGAAGGAAATGGCAACTCACTCCAGTATTCTTGTCTGAAGAATCCCATGGATAGAGGGGCCTGGTAGGCTACAGTCCATAGAGGTGGCAAAGAATCACACACAACTGAGTAAGCATACACACACACACACACACACACACATATACACATCTACTTCATAAGATTGTCCTGAGGAATAACAAGATAATATAGTAAAGAATATAGCCTAAGGGTTCAAAGCCAGTAAATGTTCAATAAATATTATTTTCATCATTCTGGCCTCTTGCTCTGTTCTGGTTTATTCCAGCATCCTCTGACTAGCACCAGACTTGAGAATTGGCCCTCCCCATTCACCTGGATTGCAACACTAACAAGTCAGAACACCAGTAGTTGTCTCTCTCCACCTCGACACTGACTTCCTGTTACGTGCACACGCCTACAACAGTCTGTGATCCTCTAACCCTGGAAGCCAGTGCAGTAGTCTGGATTTTATTCATTGCAAGAAACAGAAATCTGATTTTCTCAAACATGGTCTGGAATTGCATGGACTCCCACCACCCAGAAGTTACTTCCTGGTATATCCAGGGCTCTGTAACATCACCCAGCTCTCTCCCTGGCTCCACTTCACATTCTGCTATCCTTGGTGGGTCAGCCCTTTTTCCAGCTGCAGGAGGCTTGTCACTCATGGCCAGGAAAGATGACTTTCAGCTGCCCCAGAATTTCACCCTCCCAGTGCGCTGTGCCAAGTCACCTCAGTGACTGACTTTGTGTGACCCCATGCCAGCCACCTCTGTCCATGGGATTCTCCAGGCAAGAATACTGAAATGGGTTGCCATGCCCTCACCCAGGGGTCTTTCCAACCCAGGGACCGAATCTACCTCTCTTATGTGTCCTGCAGTGGCAGGCGAGTTCTTTACCACTAGCACCACCTGGGAAGCTCCTAAAGTATCGATCTCCATAAAAAGAGGAAGCATCACTCTTGGTGTCTATACAGCAGCTCCAGGGTCTGGCCCCAGCTGGCCCTGGGAGAGCCACATCTCTGTAGGACTAGGGGACAGGCAGATCACAGTGGTTGGGGATTCTGGTGGGACCTCCGGGCAAGAAAGGGTGATCATGACATTCCAGAGGGGAGAACTGCATAACCCAGCATAGCACAGGTCCCCTCCAGCCAGGGGCCCTGGCCCAGCCACCCGAGACCTCATCATTGCAGGCTTAGAGGAAGCCCAGCTCAACAGGGGTCTGTAATGGGAGGGAGGCCAGGCTGGGGGCCGGAGTAGAATCCTAACTGGGCTTCCCAGTAACCCAGAGAAGTTTGGAGATCACAGAATAGGAAAAGGCAGGTTTCCCCAGCATCTGGCCTCAGAAGACCAAGCTTAGAAAAGTGTGGAAAGGAACAGCAGGAAGCACCATGACCTTGACCCTTTATACCACTCAGGTCTTGCTGGACCAGAAATAAATAAGAGTGAAACTGGAGCACGACAGCTAAGCCAAGTCTTTCAGGGGACCCCATCACAATGATAAAGCTCTTCTGGCCTTCCACTCACCTGTTCCAAGGACACACACACACACAGTCAGGTGCTGCAGTGAGGATGGTTACAGAGAAGTGTCTGCAGAGAGAACAAGAAGGTTGTTTAGGCTTTAGTCAGTGTCTTTTTTCTGGGGATCACAGAAATACTTTTGAAATATTTAATTGGGCCACAACATGTCCGTAAAGAAGGTATCATTATTCACCTTCCTCAACTGAAACAAAAGTTAAGAGTGACTTTCCTCGGGCTCCTAGGGGTGGGGGATTTCGAGCAGTATGATGGTCACAGATTCTGAGCATGGTCACAGATTCTGAGCGCGGCCACAGTCTCACCTCTTTGCTTCTCCCGTGGCAGCCAGAGGTTTAAATCCACGTGGTTTAAGCTGATAAGTCTGGTCAGCGTCACAGAATGCTGGATTCCTAAAGAGGAGGCGAAATTTTAAATAGAAAAAGTATTTTTAGCTTAATCTCAAGGTCAGAATAAATTGTAGAAGTCATTGAATCCATTTTTCACTCTAGTCCTGGCCTGCAGCATTCCCTTTGAATACATCGAGGCACAGGGAGCTGTCTCAGAAAGCACTGGCTCCAACCCCAGACACCGCCAACTACTAGATCATCTTACGTCCCATTAAGTTAGAATTAGTCTCTGCCGAACTCTACGCACTGCTTCTGCTTCTGCCTGTTGGAATTCATTCATGTTTTCTGCCTTGTTTGCTTTCTTCTGGCTATTAGTAATTAGGAACCTGCTCTGCTGTGTATTGGCTTGGGCCCTGCAACCAAGCACTGAAGAAGAGAGAAATGAGCTAGCAGGGGCCGGGGGAAGGGCTGCTTTCTACGGGGCTTACAGAAGTCTCCTGTGAGCCCCTGAGAAGGCGGTACTCAAGCTGCAACGGGAATGTTCCTGTAACCACACAGCATGTTTCCATCCCTGTTTCTTCAGCTTCTGCTCATGTTCGAAGCCGGACACCATGATGCTCATGCATGCCTGTGTAGGCATGTGTGGGCATGTAGACACAGCTAGCTGGCTTCTATCCTCTTGGTTAAACATCTCTATTCCTCTATCATTTCAAATATACACATCTTTCCATCAGTGTATCTTAAAATATAGCATTCATCTTAAAAATATAGTGTTCAAAACTGGATTGTTGTTGTTAATCACTAAGTCATGTCTGACTCTTTGAGACCCCATGGACTGTAGCCGGCAAGGCTCCTCTTTCCATGAAATTTCCCAGGCAAGAATACTGGAGTGGGTCTAAATTCGGTCTGACCGATACAGGTTCGTGTACTCACTCTCTAGGTCTGTACTCCACCCTTCCGCTAACTAGACTTCTGTGCTTCCAGACACGGGAGTGCCAAAGTCACTATCAGTCTTGAAAGCCTGTGTCTCAGTAGTTCTCCCAGGAAGCGCTCAGCCAACTAGGTGTATTTAGTAAGTCTGTCACGTATGCGGTTGCTAAGTGTGATTACTAGTATCCTGTGATTTTGTCATTTTGAGTGGAGAGGGGTAGGCAAGTGGAAAACCTTCACCTCTTTTCTGTTAAAGCCATCTTGCCACCTGCTTAATATTCTCTTTCTTTCTTTCTTAGTGCAGATATTGTCCTTAGGATTTAACTGGCCTTCTACATTTCACTCTTAGATTTGATGAGCATGACACCAATAGTCAGATTTGACTCGTGATAAAAATATCTCCCAAGAGGAGACAGAAAAGGACTATGGACAGGCAGTTATCAATCCATTTAAAATATAATAAGCCAGTCCACGTAAAAGAGAAATATGCAAGACACTTGCTGAAATCCAAATACATTTACACATTCATTCAAGACTCGATGAACAGGCTTCCCTCATGGCTCAATGGTGAAGAATTCGCCTGCCAATGCAGGAGACAGGGGTTCCATCCCCAGTCTGGGAGGATCACATGCTGCTGAGCAACTAAGCCCACAAGCCACAGCTACTGAGGCCCACTCGCCCTAGAGCCCATCCTCTGCAACAAGAGAAGCCATCACATTGAGAAGCCTACACACCTGTAGAAGTGTCGTCCCTGCTCACCACAACTAGAGAAAAACCTGACAAAGACCCAGTACAGCTCAAAAAATAAATAAATAGAAATTTTTAAAAACTCACTTAGCACAAATCTGCACAAAAGTGAAGCCATGGTTATAATAAATAAATAAGTTCATCTGGCTATTTAATGCAAAAAAGACCCAGTGAACAAAGAAAGAAGGTCTTTGTGGCATTAAACTGGTGCTGAGTCATGAATTTGAACACTCAAAAGCTCCCCTTTTGAAACTCTGTTCTAAATATGTGTTCTAGAATCTTTCTTATTCTATACATAGGCTCACCAGTTTAGGGAATATATATTTTTATTTTCCCCTTAAAACTTTCTATTTTAATCCCTGGATTGTGTTCCAGGATCCCCCCAGAGGTTGCTGACAGTGCTGCTGCAGTTGAAAATGAAAGTTTTTTCTCAGTGTCCTAAGACACGATCCATTTGAGACCAGAGGTTTAGAAAGTTATAAACCATAACAGCCTTACTGATCTAATGTTCAGTTCAGTTCACTCGCTCAGTCGTGTCTGACTCTTTGCGACCCCATGAATTGCAGCACGCCAGGCGTCCCTGTCCATCACCATCTCCCGGAGTTCACTCAGACTCACATTCATCGAGTCCGTGTTGCCATTCAGCCATCTCATCTTCGGTCGTCCCTTCTCCTCCTGCCCCCAATCCCTCCCAGCATCAGAGCATTTTCCAATGAGTCAACCCTTCGCATGAGGTGGCCAAAGTACTGGAGTTTCAGCTTTAGCATCATTCCTTCCAAAGAAATCGCAGGATTGATCTCCTTCAGAATGGACTGGGTGGATCTCCTTGCAGTCCAAGGGACTCTCAAGAGTCTTCTCCAACACCACAGTTCAAAAGGATCAGTTCTTCGGCGCTCAGCCTTTTTCACAGTCCAACTCTCACGTCCATACATGACCACAGGAAAAACCATAGCCTTGACTAGACGGACCTTAGTTGGCAAAGTAATGTCTCTGCTTTTCAATATGCTATCTAAGTTAGTCATAACTTTTCTTCCAAGGAGTAAGCATCTTCTAAATTCATGGCTGCAGTCACCATCTGCAGTGATTTTGGAGCCCAAAAATATAAAGTCTGACACTGTTTCCACTGTTTCCCCNCTCCAAAGAAGACATACAGATGGCTAACAAATACAGGAAAAGATGCTCAACATCACTCATTATCAGAGAATGTCAATCACAATCATAATGAAGTACGATCAGGTACAATCATGCTGGTCAGAATGGCTGCCATCAAAAAGTCTAAAAACAATAATTGCTGGAGAGAGTGTGAAAAGGGGGAACCCTCTTACACTGTTGGTGGGAATACAAACTAGTGCAGCAACTATGGATAACAGTATGGAGATTTCTTTAAAAAAAAAAAAATAGAAAAATAGAACTGCCATGCAACCCAGCAATCCCACTGCTGGGCATACATACTGAGGAAACCAGAATTGAAAGGGACACGTGTACCCCAATGTTCATAAAAGCACTGTTTACAATAGCTAGGACACAGAAGCAACCTAGATGTCCATGAATGAATAAGAAAGTTGCAGTACATATACACAATGGAATATTACTCAGCTATTAAAAAGAAGGCATTTGAATCTGTTCTAATGAGGTGGCTAAAACTGGAGCCTACTATACAGTGAAGTAAGTCAGAAGGAAAAACACCAATACACCATATTAATGCATTTTTATGGAATTTAGAAAGATGGTAATGATGACTCTATATGCTGGACAGCAAAAGAGACACAGATATAAAGAGCAGACTTTGGGACTCTGTGGGAAAAGGCGAAGGTGGGATGATTTGAGAGAATAGCATTGAAACATGTGTATTACCATATGTGAAAAAGACCAAGTTCGATGAATGAAACGGGTCACTCAAAGCCAGTGCACTGGGACAACCCAGAGGGATGAGGTGGGGAGGGAGGTGGGCGATGTGTTCACAATGGGAGACACATGTACACCCATGGCTGATTCATATCAATGTATGGCAAAAACCACCACAATATTGTAAAGCAATTAGCTTCCTATTGAAATAAATACATTAATTAAAAAAAAGAAACTTCCCATGTGGCTCAGTTGATATAGAATCTGCCTGTGATGTAGGATACCTGGGTTTCATCCCTGGTTCAGGAAGATCCCCTGAAGGAGGGATTGGCAGCTCACTCCAGTATTCTTGCCTGGAGAATTGCATGGACAGAGCAGCCTGGTGGACTATACAGTCCATGGTGTCCCGAAGAGTCAGAGAGAACTGAGTGACTTTCTTTCACTTTTTCACTTTACTGAATAAAACTAAACATTATTGCTAAACCACAAGTGTTGCATATGCAGACATTTCATCTCAGAAGTGATCATGCAGGAAAACCTATAACACGTGTGCTCTTTACTGTTGAAAGTAACAGTCCAAGATGGTAAAGCTATTTCTCTGGAGGTTATATTAGATAGGTAGATAATAGATAGTTATGTGTCTCTCTCCTTATGCATTCATATATCTACACATACACACATTTATTAAATATAAAATTTGAAAAAATATGGAACAAACTTTGGTGAAAAAACATTTTAGGGATGACTGGGTTTGGGAAAAGCAATCAAACAATAGCAAAACCATAACTTAATAGATTTCTCTTTTGGGTCATAAGTCAAATTTTCCAGTTTAGTAGTAGTTGTCAAGGAATTTTTGAATTCATCTAAAATCAGCAGATACATTTTTTTTCCTTGGGATATATATGTTTCATTGTCGATAAACATATAATACAAAATTACAATTAAAAAATTTAACTGAATCAATTTGGTAGTAATTTCATTTACAATAAACGTTACAGCCAGAAATATTTTAAAATATTTATTCATTTATTATCCATCAATTTTGTTTGTACTTTCTGGCATATCCAGGGTTAAAAGAAATGGCTGGCCATGTAAAATTAATTAAATATGGTTGTGATATTATTACAGTGATGAAGTAGTCTATTGCTTCTGGAACCTCATCTATTTTTTTCTCTTGTTTAAAATTTAAGTCAATTTGAATGTGAAATATCTGTTTTTAAAATTTAATGAGTATTAAAAACACACACAATCTCTATTAACTCAGATAATTTATTGTCCATTTCTTTGTCATCGCATGCTAACAATCTCCTGGAAATTTTATATCATTGAAGGTAGCTGGGGAACAATCAATAACAAATAGTCCCCATTCTTCCCTTATTTTTAGACAGGTCAGAGGCTCTAACTAAACCTAGAGAGGTCATGGTTGAATAAAAAAAATCTTTGTATTATCCTTAGAATGAAAAATAACACAGAAGAATGGGTACTCAGTTCTTGATTAGCCAATGCAGGCATAGGTTTAGTGTTTGAAGAAGTGCTCATAAGCAGGGTAACAATATACAGCCTTGATATACTCCTTTTCCTATTTGGAACCAGTCTGTTGTTCCATGTCCAGATCTAATTGTTGCTTCCTGAACTGCATACAGATTTCTCAAGAGGCAAGTCAATTGATCTGGTATTCCCATCTCTTTCAGAATTTTCCACAGTTTATTGTGATCCACACAGTCAAAGACTTTGGCATAGTCAATAAGGCATAAATACATGTTTTTCTGGAACTCTCTTGCCTTTTCCGTGATCCAGGGAATGTTGGCAATTTCATCACTGGTTCCTCTGCCTTTTCTAAAACCAGCTTGAACATCAGGAAGTTCACAGTTCACGTATTGCTGAAGCCTGGCTTGGAGAATTTTTGAGCATTACTTTACCAGCATATAAGATGAATACAATTGTGCAGTAGTTTGAGCATTCTTTGGCATTGCCTTTCTTTGGGATTGGAATGAAAACTGACCTTTTCCAGTCTTGTGCCCACTGCTGAGTTTTCCAAATATGCTGGCATATTGAGTGCAGCACTTTCACAGCATCATCTTTCAGGATTTGAAATAGCTCAACTGGAATTCCATCACCTCCACTAGCTTTGTTCGTAGTGATGCTTTCTAAGGCCCACTTGACTTCACATTCCAAGATGTCTGGCTCTAGATTAGTGATCACATCATCATGATTATCTGGGTCATGAAGATCTTTTTTGTACAGTTCTTCTGTGTATTCTTGCCACCTCTTCTTAATATCTTCTGCTTCTGTTAGGTCCATACCATTTCTGTCCTTTATCGAGCCCATCTTTGCATGAAATGTTCCCTTGGTATCTCTAATTTTCTTGAAGAGATCTCTAGTCTTTCCCATTCTGTTGTTTTCCTCTATTTCTTTGCATTGATCGCTGAAGAAGGCTTTCTTATCTCTTCTTGCTATTCTTTGGAACTCTGCATTCAGATGCTTATATCTTTCCTTTTCTCCTTTGCTTTTTGCCTCTCTTCTTTTCACAGCTATTTGTAAGGCTTCCCCAGACAGCCATTTTGCTTTTTTTGCATTTCTTTTCCATGGGGATTGTATTGATCCCTGTCTCCTGTACAATGTCATGAACCTCATTCCATAGTTTATCAGGCAGTTTGTCTATCAGATCTACGCCCTTAAATCTATTTCTCACTTCCACTGTATAATCATAAGGGATTTGATTTAGGTCATACCTGAATGGTCTAGCGGTGGTCCCTATTTTCTTCAATTTGAGTCTGAATTTGGTAATATACCTACCTCAAAATGTGAAAAGTGTTTTCATATATCCTATCAAAGCAAAGAAATTTGTGATTTCAAATTTCTGCTGCTTTTTATAATATTTAAATGGATACAAAGCAGCTTTTATCCTATGTGTTCTAGAGGGTTGTTACTGCTGTTTCCCAAAAGCAGCTAAATATTAAGTGGACATAAACTAAAGAGAAATATTTTGCTACAGAATCTCTCTTGATTTGTTATTATTGTTCTATTTACATTTTTTTCTTGTTATGAGCAGAATCAAGGTTGCTAACCATTCATTTTGCTCTTGCCAAGTAGTCAGCTACCAGGCTGCCTACAAGTCTCCTGACCTTGTAAGCTATGAATTTAAACTGAATTAACTGATGTGTAGTCTAAGTCAGTTACATTCTTATTCAAGTGAAAAAATATATAAATCAGGCAAATCAAAACAGATATGGATATGGAAATCTTCATTTCTCAGAAATACTTTGTAAATTTTGTCTATGAGATGTGAGATTGCACACAAGTTAAAGTAAATAAACAGTAATGTCTCCTCCAAAGTAACAACAATGAGAAAAAAGATAGCTTGAGGTACTTAGAGCCAGAAAAAAAAAGTTAGAGACAAAATGGGGCAGGAAACTTATTCAAAGATAATAGTGTATTAAAAAAATTCCAAATCTTGTAATAGAAGTGTACATACAGATCCAGGAAATACAAAGGACATCATATGAAAGAAATCTGAAGTTACTCACTTTGACAAAAACTGCAATTAAAAAATTAAACTGTCAATGTTAAAAGGCAAAAAAGAAAATTTTGACGAGAGAAAAGTAACCCATCAACTATAAAAAAACAAAAACTACTCACAAGATTTTCATGTAAGAAACGAGGCGCCGGTCTATGTTCGATGAAGGATGCAGGATGCTTGGGGCTGGTGCACGGGGATGATCCAGAGAGACGTTGTGGGGTGGGGGGTCGGAGGGGGATTCAGGATTGGGAATTTGAGTACACCTGTGGTGGATTCATGTCGATGTATGGCAAAGCCAATAGAGTATTGTAAAGTAAAATAAAGTAAAAAAAAAAAAAGAAAGATTTTCAGTGAAGTTTTAGCAGAAACCTTGCAGATCGGAAAGATACAGGAACATATTTGAATGGATAAAGAAAAATTGTTCATACAAGAATACTTGAAATTTCAAAACTGTTGATACATATCAACAGAGAGAAGTGAAAGTTTTCCCANATTTTCAGTGAAGTTTTAGCAGAAACCTTGCAGATCGGAAAGATACAGGAACATATTTGAATGGATAAAGAAAAATTGTTCATACAAGAATACTTGAAATTTCAAAACTGTTGATACATATCAACAGAGAGAAGTGAAAGTTTTCCCACGTCAGTATGATTGAGGGAGTTAATCACCAGTGGAATTGTTTTAGAAGAAATGCTAAAGAAACTTTCAAGTTATATTAAAGATGTTAGCAAAGCAATAAAATAGCATAAAATATTAAATTCACTGAAAAAGATAAAGATACAGAAAAGATATAGAGAAATATAGACTGCTACATTAACAGTGGAGGATGACTTACCTTTACTTGTAGTATAAAAGTCAAAAAAACAAGGATTAAAAACAACAGTCACAGTTATGTTAATAGAGACATAATACAAATAGATGCAGATTATGACATTTGTACCATAAAATATGTATGGTAAGAAAAAGGTTTTGTATACAAGTTAAATGAAGTTGTTATCACTTTAAAATAGG
>SJYV01004391.1:0-10598 GCA_006410875.1 Neotragus pygmaeus | reverse complement strand
TTGGCTTAAAACTCAATACTAAGAAAACTAAGATTATGGCATCTGGTCCATCACTTAATGACAAATAGATGGGAAACAGTGGAAACAGTGACAGAATTCATTTTGAGGGCCTCCAAAATCACTGCAGATGGTGATTGCAGCCATGAAATTAAAAGATGCTTGCCTCTTGGAAGTAAAGGTATGAAAAACCTAACAGTGCGTTAAAAAGCTAAGACATCACTTTGTTGACAAATGCCCATATAGTCAAAGATATGGTTTTTCCAGTAGTCGTGTAAGGATATGAGAGTTAGACCATAAAAAAAGGTTGAGCACTGAAGAATTGATGCTTTTGAACTGTGGTGCTGGAGAAGGCTCTTGAGAGTCCCCTGGGCATCAAGGAGATCCAACCAGTCCATCCTAAATGAAATCAGTCCTGAATATTCACTGGAAGGACTGATGCTGAAGNAAAAAAAGGTTGAGCACTGAAGAATTGATGCTTTTGAACTGTGGTGCTGGAGAAGGCTCTTGAGAGTCCCCTGGGCATCAAGGAGATCCAACCAGTCCATCCTAAATGAAATCAGTCCTGAATATTCACTGGAAGGACTGATGCTGAAGCTGAAGCTCCAATACTTTGGCCACCTGATGTGAAGAACAGACTCAGAAAAGACCCTAATGCTGTGAAAGTTTGAAGGTGGGAGGAGAAGGGTATGACAGAGGAGGATATGGTTGGATGGCATCACCAACTCAATGGACATGAGTTTGAATAAACTCTGGGAGTTGATAATGGACAGAGAAGCCTGGCATGCTGCAGTCCCTGGGGTCACAGTCAGACACGATTGAGCGAATGAATTGAACTGAACTGAACTGAACGCTGGAATCCAAGAATCACATGATAAAACAGTGCTTTAGAGAAGAAAGGTGAGATTAGGTTGTAGGATAGGGACTATGAAAAGATGGGGAGGAAGACCAAGAGTTGAGATAAAGGCTTAGTGGAGAATGAAGGAAAGACACAGAAGAATGAGAGAGGAGGGAGACGCAGAGTAGTGAAAGAGGAGAACACACTGGCCAGAAGGTGTAGGAGTATAGTAATGCACAAAATTGTTGGAGCCAAATGTGTTGCTGGACGTATTCAGTTATTTTCACTTAATCATATTATAGATAAGAAAACTAAGACCAGAATGCTATGATCACTCCAATATACTGCTATATCCAGCAAGTGTCTATCCAGGACTTTATCTTGCTCTCAGTCCAAAGCTCCTTTTGAAGCGTGAAGTGACAGTCACTCAGTCATGTCTGACTC
This sequence comes from Neotragus pygmaeus, assembly GCA_006410875.1. Classification (NCBI taxonomy): domain Eukaryota; kingdom Metazoa; phylum Chordata; class Mammalia; order Artiodactyla; family Bovidae; genus Neotragus; species Neotragus pygmaeus. Next base: position 9,319 of record SJYV01004391.1, on the reverse strand, counting down.
TTTGCCACCCTGTGGACTGTAGCTGGCCAGGTTCCTCTGTCTATGGAATTCTCCAGGCAAGAATACTGAAGTGGGCAGCCATTCTCTTCTCCAGGGGATCTTCCTGACTCAGGGATCAAACTGGGGTCTCCCTCATTGAAACCAGAGTTGGTGATGCTACTTAATCATCCTCTGTCANGTGCCACCTGCAACTTGTGCCTATGATTCTCCTTTGCCTATCACATAGCATATTCACAGATTCTGAACAGGAGGAAGCTACTATCTTGCCTATCACGTTTCTTAAATCAGGGATGACCCATGGGCTTCTTGTAAGGTTTTAGTGACACCCTCTCACCTTCCTATTTTTCATGACATTCTCTATCTCTCTTTCGTCTTTTAACCTCTGGACAGCACAGGACCATGTCTACATCATATTTGTATTCTCTCTTTACAGCAACATTGAAACAGGCAAATATTATTTGAGAAAATGAATGATTCTGTCTAAAGCTTTATCCAAAAATGGTTAGATGAGAGCAGTCAAATATAGAAGTATGAAAAATGGAAACAGATAAAAATGGACAGATTATCATCAGTACTGCCTGTAAGAGGATAGTTTCTTCAACTGCATCCCTGTCTCTCACCATTGAATAATATCACTGGTCAAAGAATACGGTCCACATAAGAGTTACTGCTGTTTTTCTCACTCTAATATTTTGGCATTGAAAAATCCTTTAATGCCTTGGCTTTTTAAACAGAATTTTCTCTTTGAGGCCTTATGAACTCTGGGCATCCTAAACTCTCATATCTGAACCTGCAAATTCTGGAAAGTTGTGGCCAAACTGTGGGATGAATGCCGTCATGAATGTGGGACTCCTTCTGGGTAGCTAGCCTGCTCTGGCCAAGTGTACCTAACATCTTCAAGACTCCAAGAGCTTTGACTTTAAAGCACTTCCAAACATGTACAGCTTTTCTATGAGGTACACTGAAGAGCTGAGGAAAGTGAATGATATCCCCAAGATGTCCAAGATTCTAAGATTTTCTCCCATGTATCTTTAGACTGCATGTGAGTTATATATTCTGCTTCATGATGTATTTGTGTACTTCTAAATATATACATTATATATATGTGTGTGTGTGTATATGTGTATATATATATAAATATATATATATATACACGCCAGGCTTCCCTGTCCATCACCATTTCCCAGAGCTTGCTCAAACTCACGTCCATTGAGTCAGTGATGCCATCCAACCATCTTGTCCTCTGTTGTCCCCTTCTCCTCCTGCCTTCAGTCTTTCCCAGCATCNGGTCTATCATAGGCTCCAGATGATTTTCTCAAGTAGAAGTGGCTTTGCTAACCAGCATTATTCCAGTGCAGATTCAGTGATTCTTTCCCTGATTCTTAGATCAGAATATGGAATGCAGAAACTCAGAGAAAATTCTAAGCAACCCTAGCTTCAGAATTCAGTCTGTCATAGAGCAAAACATAGGTTAAATGAAGTTGGTAAATGTTATACATTCTGTGCCTCATTTGTAAGATACAAATGATGCAATAGTATATTAAAAGATATGAGGAATCTTGTACTTAAGAAATATAGGACACTTTGTTTATTTCAACATTTGTTAAACTTAATTTACTACAAGGCCTCTCTCCTTTCCCATGACCATTATACTCTCCCACAGACCACGCACTGGCAAATATTGTCACAGTAAAAAGAAGGCTGATTTAGCATTCTGTTCAGTTCAGTTCATTCAGTCGTGTCCGACTCTTTGCGAACCCATGAATCGCAGCACGCCAGGTCTCCCTGTCCATCACCAACTCCCGGAGTTCACTCAGACTCACGTCCATCGAGTCAGTGATGCCATCCAGCCATCTCATCCTCTGTCATCCCCTTCTCCTCCTGCCCCCAATCCCTCTCAGCATCAAAGTCTTTTCCAATGAGTCAACTCTTCACATGAGGTGGCAGCTTTAGCATCATACCTTCCAAAGAAACCCCAGGGCTGATCTCCTTCAAAATGGATTTAGCATTAAGGTACCCTAAATTAATTCTGCTTCCATTGTTTGCTAACTGTGTGAGCTTAGAGAAATTAATTAAAATGCCTGGAAGATTCAGTTTCTCATCTCTAAAATAAAGTTGATAATTACCATAGAAACTTATTACAAGGATAAAAAGAATATATAGATTCAGAAACACAGTAAACTTTAAAGTGTATTTGAAAAAGTTATTTTAATTTCTTTGCTCTTACTTACTCAGAAATTTGTCACTAAACTTATGCATTTCCCTGGCACTTTATTTTTTGACATTCTATGTATTCTACTGGACATCATTTACTATGTAGAAGGTTATTGGTGGATAGGAGGAGTGCCTAGAGTATATTAAGATAGAATAGGTCCACTTCACTAAATATTTATTCCCTGTATATATTCAGGGAGAACTTGAAGAATATTGTATAGAAAATACTGTTCAAGGTTAATTAATCCCAGGTTTCTTCTTATTCAAAGACATTGTGAGTTGAAAAAAAGTATTACAGCTTATAATGTAAATACACTATTGACATTATCATTCAATGAATAAACATTGGCAAAGCATGGAAAATGTATTTAGGTCTAATAAAAGAGGTACAAATTCATATTTTTGTAAGTTTCTACTAGCTACTAACTTTAAAGGAAAGACTATCTATCTATAGACAGATGATAGATGATGGATAGATAAATAAATCAGCACAAAAAAGCAAAGTCTATGTCAGACATGTTCCATGAATTAGTTTCAAGAATTTATTCATGGAATAAATATGAAATTAATATGATATCTGTAAAGATAGAAGAGTATAAAGTTTTCTTTTGATTTCTTTTTTTTTTAACTAAAATGAGGGTTTTCTATGATCAGGTTAAAGACAGAGGTGGGAAGTAAAGATTTAACATTAATATTCAAAGAACATGCATGTCTGGAGAATGGGAAGTAATAGACACTTTACATGTAAAGTGACACATTACACTTTTCATGTAACTGAAAGAATACAAAACTGAAAATACCCAAATTCAAACAATTTCTTTTGGGAACCATGTTTTTTGCATATATTATTCAGAATTTATCTGTTAATACAACACCAAATATGGTTTTATTGCAAAAGAAAGAAATTTCTTCGGAATTGTAATTGATTTTTACATGCTCTTTCAGAATGAAATCCTATATATGTGCTTGATTCATATTTGAGTCCTTTAAATTATTAATCAACTTTGTGTCAGTTAGGAACTATTACATGAGCCTGTTTTAACAATTTAACCCTCTAAGTCAACATAAAACAAATATAACATCTTTGTTTTTTTAACATCACCCGTTTCCACCAACTATCCAGTTTCCTGTGAACAACANAATCAACTTTGTGTCAGTTAGGAACTATTACATGAGCCTGTTTTAACAATTTAACCCTCTAAGTCAACATAAAACAAATATAACATCTTTGTTTTTTTAACATCACCCGTTTCCACCAACTATCCAGTTTCCTGTGAACAACATGAGACGTTCTTTCAATGCCTCCAGTAAAAATGGAATCAGATTCTCTAGTTTTAAATTATTTCTGTATATGTATGACATCTCATACTATTGTTAAGCTTCATAAAATGTTAAAAGTGCTATCAAAGTCTGCATTTTTATTGACTTCAATTAGATAGTAATAGTTTCACCTAAGACAGCTTTTATCAGAAATTTTCTCCTTCAGACACTGCAGAGAGGGAAATTCACATATCTTTATATCCTAGGAGGTGACTGACAGTAAATGATTTAACACAAGGTAGTCACATCTAAGATTTAACTGATTTTGCATGAAGAAGAATCTAACCACACCACCTAATGTTTTAAACTTTAAAACACGTTCTATGTTGAAAACTGACTCTTGTTATTTATAGAGAACATAATGCAGATAAAAAATCTTGAATAAAGGGATTATACATGTTTGAGTTTGCAACTATGGGAAATAATTTTTCACTCCTTGGCTTCTTCTCAAATAATCNTTTCATTACAGTCTCAAAGAAGGGCAGTTGAAAGAATGTTCAAACCTTGATTCAATATCTAACTTAATTGCAGTTTTGGCCTTCATCAGAAATGTAATCATAATCAACCATTTTATAATTTTGAATTGGCACCAATGAGATAATATTTCAGGTAGGCCCTCTCCACCTTCCAGAGGAAGAAGAAGCAATCTACATGATAAAATTCTTGCCATTCCCTTCGCCTCAAAAATACATTCTGCTTTAAAATAACCCTTTCTTTTCTTTTGAAAATTGCTCCTCTGTACCACCTTTCTTCCTATAAAAACACTCCATTTCATACTGTTCCTCAGTGTACCCTTCCAACTGCTAGAAAGAATGCTGCCCAGTTCATGAATCATTGAATAAAATCTATTAGATCTTCAAATTTACTCAGTGAAAACAAATTTTAAACAGGCTATAGGTCAAATACCTCAAGGCAACCTCTGAAGACAAGATCCTGTTGGGTAAACAAAACAGTTAAGGGCCACCACTTTGGCAAATGTTTCAAGGAGGGTGTTTTTGTTTTTCTTTGTTGTTTGTTTAGAGTTTATACTTTATAATATATATATACTTTATAATAAGTCCCAGCTCGTCAAGATTTACAATTCTTGTTTTAGATGTTTATTCTCCCAAGGAATTTAAAACGTCCTTGAATAAAGTGATTGTATTTTCAGCCACTACATAACACAATTCACAGGTATAATAGATGTTTGGTTTCAAGCAGACGCTAAGTGATTCTTTGGTGAGTGAATATATGTCAATATACGTCAAATAGAGGAGGTTTTTCTTTACATGTTTCAATATTCCTGTGGTCTTTGTGATGGCTAGTGGCTATTCTCTAAGAATAATGAAGAATATGTGTCAGCTTATACTGTTTCTCAGAGAACTCGTAGGGGATTCTGAAAAAGCTAATAAAGGAAACAAGAAAAGTCAGAGATATGAATGAGGTGGGGTGAAGGTGAGAAAGAGGAAGAGAATATTTGAGGAAGTATTCAGAAATGTAAGAAAAAGACTGACGGAAAAGAGCAGGGGCATGAGAATATTAGATATGATGTTAAGAAAACGTTTAGTTTCATTCTTTTATTGTATGAATGAGAAAAGAAGCCTTACAAATACATTGAGTTTCCAACAAGATTTGGTCCATAGCAGTTAAATTATAGAAAGGTGAGCAGAATGGATGTTGGTGACAAGGAGAGACACTGGAATCCAGAGAGGAGTATCAGAAGTGGAAGGGAAATGAATATCTGAGTATGTGGTCCAGGGCTTAGGGAAAGAGCAAGCTTTCTTTCTTCAGTCAGTGACTAAAAGGAAGGCTTGCCTATTGGCAGGAAGAGGAAGTCAGAACAGAGGTGTTTTGGGGTAGGTTTGTTTAGAACAGAAATCAAAGACCTACTTTTCTGTGAGAAAGGACATCTGCAGATGAGATGCTGTTTTTGTGACTTTCATTGTTCCTTACTCTCCTCCCAGATGGTGACAGTGAAGACGGTAAGAACTCTTATCCAGGAAGGGGTGTGTGTGTGTGTGTGTGTGTGTGTGTGTGTGTGTGTGTGTACCCACGCGTGCGTGCATGTGTGCCTGTGTAATGGTTTCCCCAAGCTGGAGCTTGAGAGTTATCAGCCCAGTTCCATTCTAAGTATCCCTGACTCCAGGTCTCTGTGCTCTCCTGAAGGCTGCATATAACTAACACTTGGGACTTTGGGGCAGCCAAATGTTCACTGAGATATCGCTGGCTTGCCTTTTCTATTATATACCAAGTTTCCCCTCTTTAGTACCTTTCATTCCCCATTCTCTCTCCTTCCCAGTGCCCCTTCCAGGAGCCAATCTCCTTCTAATTCATTTGGATTTTATGATTTTACAACCATTCCTGGGTACAAAATCTGGGCTCAGCTTAGTTGGGTGACTTGCAGACTCATGGCTGGAAAAGCAGCTTTCACACAGTCATTGACCTTTGGCCTTGGTCCAAGGGCAACTTCAACACTGAGGAGTTAGTGGAACTGCAAAGTGTATCTCACAGGAGATTCACTGTAGTTTTGCAGGTATTTCACAACAGTGCCAATCAACCGCATCTTGAACGTAAGTTAAGTTCCCTCAATGGGGATTGGGGATACAGTGTGAGGTGTGTGTGTGTGTGTGTGTGTGTGTATGTGTATCTTTGAGTTTCTTATTTCTCTAATATACATCCTCCAATCAATTTCCACTCATTTCTGAACCTTATCTCTCCCTACCATAGAACAGCAGTTCAGCAAGGGGTGTAATCCAGACCCTGTCTTCCAATAATGTTCAAGACTTCTGTGACTTACTTATACATTTCCCTCTCATTGACTACAGGCTTGTGGTTTATTATATTCCAACAGTGGTCACCTGTGACAGCCCCTTTCACTTGACTCTGACTAGATACCTTCAGTTTCTTCACTCTATGATGGACTCCTTCTTTCTTCCCCATTCAATCTCTTCAGCAATCTCTACACACTCAATATAACCTATTGCATTCCACTCACTTTTGATTATTATACTCCCCATTGTCTCACACTAAGTCCTTCCTTATTATATTATTATCTATTATCCACATCCTTTATATTGCCTTCTTCAAATACTTTTTTCCTCATGCCCTTCATCTCTTTCTCAATTTCCAACTACCACTAATTTCCTTTTCTTTGAACCTTTATCAAGCCAATCTTGCTTCATTTCCTCAAAACTTCTAAACTTCTTTCTGCTTCCATCATCTTTTGATTCACTTTTTCCTTTTAATGTCCTATTTTCTCTGATTGGTAACTCCTCTTCCCTAGATCCCTTTGAAATACAGGTAACAGAAAGCTGTGAGTTGCATGCTGCTGAAGCCTCAATAGACTTTGTGTGGTTTGCTTATCAAGGATCAGAACTGCTGAGCTTCCAGATAAGTCATGTTGATCAGCAGACTATTCAGCTTTTATGGACACACCCAGGAAATACATAAGCTGCTGAGTGATATCTGCCCATGTTTCCTCTTGGGTCTTCATGAGGCAAGAAAGGCATATTTCCAGAGTGAGGTCAGTCCTTCACTCTCCCTCCACAAATGTTTTGTTCTAAGATAACACCTTCTCATCTTCCTAACAAGGAGCCAAGTGGGGGAGGGGATAATGGGAAAAGTATGTCCATCTAAAATGACGTGAAGCTCTGAACCTCTGAGTCTGTACTAGAGTCCTCATCTGACTATTTTCTCTGTCCTTTGCAGTAAGACCAGAAGTTTGGCTCTCCCTTGGCCACAGTCCTGGCCCTGGCCATCTGATGCTGGTTTGTTATGCCTCTGGCTTCTACCCAAACCTCATTTGGGTGATGTGGATGTGGGGTGAGCAGGAGCAATAGGGCACTCAGAAAAGTGATATCTTGCCTAAAGCTGATGGGACGTGGTATCTTCACGTTTCCTTGTATGCGGAAGCCAGTGAGGCATCTGGCCTGAGTTGCCAGGTGAGGCACAGCAGTCTAGGAGGCCAGAACAGCATCCTCTACTGGGGTGAGGAAGAACTGGAGTCCCACTGGGATGGGAATAGGTGGTCCTCAAGCAGAGCAGGAGAGCTAGATGAAAAATTTGGGGATTCTAGGGACTCCAGACGCAAAAGGAATAAAAATAAGAAATACAGGAGTTGACAATGAGAGCCCCATAGATATAGGAAGGAGGTTAGATGGAGTCATCTTTGATGAGGGATAGGAGAGGCAATAGGGAAGAAGGAGATTGTTGAGGCAAATACTTGAATACCAAATGAAGGGCACAGAAATGCAGTAAAACAGTGAGTTGGTTTGACAGGACATTCTTGTGTGCACATCCATCCACAGATCATCACCGCTCTGTGGGTTGGATCATTTTGGCAGTGATTGTGCCCCTGGTACTCCTAACAGATCTTGCATTTTGGCTTAGGAAGCACTGATGTGTTTTTGTGTCCATTTTTCCTACCCTTTCCCTCAGTCTCCACTTGCTTGCCCATCTTTTTTTCTCTCTCTTTTCTCAGTTTTCCTCCTCCCAGCCCCTTTCTTTTTATCTATCAGCCCCTTTATTCTCACCTCCATCCCATGTAGAATGACTTCCATCTCTATTCTCATCAGGACACACTGTGAACCCCCAAGCACTCTTCTCCCTTTGGAAAGAGATCCCAGCAGCTCAAGAGCTCAGGACACATGTAGACATAGGACAGTCATATATACATACAAGGAGAGTTATACCTACTCTCCTTGTATACCTGTTTTGGTTGTTGTTTATTTCTACTTAATGATCAATATAAGCTAAATGTAATTTTGCAGAATTATTTTTCTATCCTGTGTTATAAGGCTTTAAAATTCATAATTTAAATTCTGAATGAAATTAAGTCCAAGGGCCCTTCATGTATTTAGATGTGAATAGACCATCAGGCTTATTTCAGATGCCACTTCCTGAAGAAGACCTTCCCTGATTCACAAGCGGGAGCTGTCTCTGCCTCATCTAAAGTACTATCACAATTTAACTGGATTTTGCTAAGTCTTCTCCTCACTTTAGACCTTTGGTTGTGACTATTTAAGTTCTTTTTCCCTTCTAATTTTTAAGCTTTTTGAGAGCAACATCCTCGTCTTTATTTGTATCCCTGTCAAATTGTCTTACCTGCATGCACTATGCTCTCAGTAAGTCTGTGTTGAATTTGCACCAAATTTATAGTCTTCTAAAACTCTTTTCCTTTCAGCCATCTTTGTTGTGTTAAGGCATCTGATGCTTGTCTTGTTAGAAGTCTCACTTTGGCAAGAAATTTTGCACTTTCTTAGTTATTTAGTGATTTCTTTGAGTTGAAATAGATGCAATTTTCCATTGACCACTCTTTTAAAAAAAAATTGTTTTACTGAGGTATGGTTGATATCCAATGTTGTGTGAATTTCTGTTCTAAAGCAGTGTGATTCAGTTATATATATATATATATNAATTTCTGTTCTAGAGCAGTGTGATTCAGTTATATATGTATATATATATATATGTGTGTGTGTGTGTGTGTGTGTGTGTGTGTGTGTGTGTGTATGTATATATGTATGTACAAGAATATATAAAAGAATATGAGAAAGAATATATTATGTATATTTTATTTATTTATAATATATTAATATACTAAATATTATATTAGTTAATTAATATATATTATTATATATTTCATATTCTTTTTCATATTATTTTCCATCATGGTTTATCACACAGAATTGTGGTCTATTGAATACAGCTTATATCATCATATCATTTATATCATGGTTTATTGAATATAGTTCCCTGTGATATGCAACAAGACCTTGTTTATCCATTCTATAAACAATGGTTTGCATTT
>SJYV01004389.1:0-28692 GCA_006410875.1 Neotragus pygmaeus | reverse complement strand
ATGAGACTAGATATCAGTTACAAGAAAAAAATGTAAAAGCAACAAACACATGGAGATTAAACAATACTCTTCTAAATAACCAACAGGTTACTGAAGAAATCAAAAGGGAAATTAAAAAAACAGACAATGAAACACAACTCAAAACCTATGGGATGCAGCAAAAGCAGTCTTAAGAGGGACGCTTATAGCAATACAATCCTATCTCAAAAAACAAGAAAAACATTAAATAGACACCTAAAATAACTGGAAAAATAAGAACAAAAAAAAAAAAATCCCAAAATTAGTAGAAGGAAAGNCTCAAAACCTATGGGATGCAGCAAAAGCAGTCTTAAGAGGGACGCTTATAGCAATACAATCCTATCTCAAAAAACAAGAAAAACATTAAATAGACACCTAAAATAACTGGAAAAATAAGAACAAAAAAAAATCCCAAAATTAGTAGAAGGAAAGAAGTCATAAAGATCTAAGCAGAAATAAATGAAAAAGAAATGAAAGAAACAATAGTAAAGATTAATAAAACTAAAAGCTGATTCTTTGAGAAAATAAACAAAATTGACAAGCCTTTAGCCAGACTCATCAAGAAAAAGAGAGAAGAGTCAAATCAACAAAATTAGAAATGAAAAAGGAGAGGTTACAAACAGACCTTGCAGAAACACAAAGGATCATATGAGATATTATGAACAACTACAAGGCAATAAAATAGATAATCTGGGAGAAATGGGCAGATTCTTAGAAAAGTTCAATCTTCCAAGACTGAACCAGGAAGAAATAGAAATTATGAANTTGCAGAAACACAAAGGATCATATGAGATATTATGAACAACTACAAGGCAATAAAATAGATAATCTGGGAGAAATGGGCAGATTCTTAGAAAAGTTCAATCTTCCAAGACTGAACCAGGAAGAAATAGAAATTATGAACAATCCAATTGCAAGCACTGAAATTGAAGCTTATGATCAAAAATCTCTCAAAAAACAAAAGCTCAGGACCAGATAGATTCACAGGAAAATTTGATCAAACATTTAGAGAAGAGCTAATGCCTATCCTTCTAAAACTCTTTCAAAAAATTGCAGAGGAGGGAACACTTCCAAACTCATTCTACAAGGCCACCATCAGCCTGATAAAAACCAGACAAAGACAACACAAAAAAGGGTAACTATGGGCCAATAGCACTGATGAACATAGATGCAAAAATCCTTAACAGAATTTTAGCCAACAGAACTCAATAACACATCAAAAATCTCATAAACCATGATCAAGTTGGGTTTATTCCAGGAACGCAAGAATTCTTCAATGTATGCAAACCAATCAATGTGATATACCACATTAACAAATTGAAAGATAAAAACCATATAATAATCTCAATAGATGCAGAAAAAGCCTTTGACAAACTTCAGCACTCGTTTATGATCAGAACTCCAAAATATGGGCATAGAAGGAATCTACCTTAACATAGTAAAGGCCATATTTGATAAGCCTATGGACTTCCCTAGTGGCTCAGATGGTAAAAGCGTCTGTATACAATGCAGGAGACCTGGGTTCAATCCCTGGGTCGGGAAGATTCCCTGGAGAAGGAAATGGCAACCCANGTGTGTATGCCCAGCAGTGGGATTGCTGGGTCATAAGGCAGTTCTATTTGCAATTTTTAAAGGAATCTCCACACTGTTTTCCATAGTGGCTGTACTAGTTTGCATTCCCACCAACAGTGTAAGAGGGTTCCCTTTTCTCCACACCCTCTCCAGCATTTATTGCTTGTAGACTTTTGGATCACAGCCATTCTGACTGGTGTGAAATGGTACCTCATTGTGGTCTTGATTTGCATTTCTCTGATGATGAGTGATGTTGAGCATCTTTTCATGTGTTTGTTCGCCATTCGTATGTCTTCTTTGGAGAAATGCCTATTTAGTTCTTTGGCCCATTTTTTGATTGGGTCATTTATTTTTCTGGAGTTGAGCTGCATAAGTTGCTTGTATATTTTTGAGATTAGTTGTTTGTCAGTTGCTTCATTTGCTATTGTTTTCTCCCATTCAGAAGACTGTCTTTTTTGAAAGTGGGCTTCCCTGGTGGTTCAGATGGTGAAAGAACCTGCATGCAATACATGAGACCCAGGTTCGATCCCTAGGTCAGGAAATTCCCCTGAAGAAGGGGATAGCAACTCACTCCAGTATTCTTGCCTGGAAAATTCCATGCACAGAGGAGCCTGGCAGATTACTGTCCATGGGGTTGCAAAGAGTTGAACGTGACTGAGTGACTAACACTTTCAAAATTGAAGAAAACTCACAATGTTGTGTTAATTGCAATCAAGATATATATCTGAATACATGTTCTTATATATATATATTCTTTTGTATGTATGTTCTTTTTCATATTCTTTTCCATTTTATGTTATTACAAAATATGGAGTAGAGTTCCCTGTACTATGCTATACAGTAGTTCCTTGTTACCTATTTTATATCTGTCTTTTGTATTAATCCCAAACTCCTAATTTGTTCTCCCATTTCCCCTTTGGTAACCTTAAATTTGTTTTCTGTGTCTGAACTTTTTTCTGTTTTACAAATAAGTTTATTTGTATCTTTTTATTTTATTTTATTTTTTAGTTGCCACATATAAATCATATCATATATGTCTTCTCTCTCTGGCTTACTTTACTTAGTATGAAAATCTCTAGGTCCATCCATGTTGCTGCAAATGGCATTATTTCATTCTTTTTATGGCTAAGTAATATTCCATCATGCTTTGCTGGTGGTTCAGTGGTAAAGAATCCACCTGCAATGCAGGAGATATGGGTTCGATCCCTGGATCTGGAACATCCTCTGAAGAAGGAAATGGCAACTCATTCCAGTATTCTTGTCTTGGAGATTTCAAGGCAGTCCATGGGGTCATAGGAGTCAGACATGACTTAGCGACTAAACCATCACAACAATATTACATGTACCACAACTTCTTTATCCATTCATCTGTCAATGGACCCAGTTTCTTCTGTCATGGCTATTGTAAATAGTGTTGCTATGAACACTGATGTGCAGATATCTTTTCAAATTATAGTTTTCTCCAGATGTATGTGCATTAGTGGGACTGCTGGATCATCTGGTAGCTCTATTTTTAGTTTTTTAAGTAATGTTCATATTGTCCTCTATAGTTGCTGCATCAAATTATACATCCAAGCCAAGAGTCTAGGAGGGTTCCTTTTTCTCCATATCCTCTCCAGGATTCATTATTTGTACACTTTTTAATGATGGCCTATACCTCCTTGTAGCTTTGATTTGTGTTTCTCTGATAATTAGCCATATTGACCTTCTTATTATGTGTCTGTTTGCTTTCTGTGTGTATTCTTTGGAAAAATGTTTATTTAGGTCTTCTTCATTTTTTTTTTTTTGATTGGGTTGTTATTTTTTTTGATATTAAGTTGTATGGACTGTTTGCATATTTTATAAATTCATCCCTTGTCACAGTAGCACTTGCAAATATTTTCTCCCAGTTCATAGGTTGTATCTTTTTATTTTGTTGATGGTTTCCCAGAGCTATCTTTTTAACACATGAAGCTGAACATGTTACTCATTTGCTCAAAATGACTTCCCATTGGAACAAAATTCCATTCCATGGCCCATAAGCACCTAAATACTCTGGTCACTGGCGGGTACCCATTCCAATTTTATGCCTTATCATTGTTCCCTTTCTCACCTTTTTTTCAATAGTAATGTACTTTTGTTGGTTCATTAAACATGACAAGCACTTTTTACTCAGATCTTCAACCCACACTTCCTTTAGCCCTCTGCTCAAAGCTCTCTTCAGAGAGACCTGACTATTCTGGAAAAGCTTTTTGATTACTCTCTGTTACCCTCTATAACTTCATCTTTTTCCTTTACTGCATTTATCATTACCTGACATTAAAAGTCAATATCATCTGATTTTGTGTATTTTTCATCTCATCTTAACATGAACTCCCTCAGGGCAGAAATCATCTTTATTGTTTACCCTGAGGTCCTATCACCAAAAACAATGCAAGGCTCACATTAAAGGCTAAATAAGTTTTGGGAAATTTGGGAATGTGACAAAAAGCAGTAAAGCATAAATAAGCTGTATTATCCAGCCTAGTGTCCAAAAGTCATATAATCCTAGCATTCCCCCTGCTTCCTTAGGAAATAATAAGTCACATAATGATATACATGCAGCTTGTTAATTTCTAATTTTTAGAATAAACCAAGCGTGGCTATAGAAAGGAATGCTAATATCTTCTCACTTGATAATGCACAAGTGGGTTCAGTTTTCAAAAATAGAAGAGATTGGACAGAGCTGGAGTGGAGCATGAAAGCATAAATTTCCCATCATAAAAATGTATAGTACAAAAAAATACCGTATATTGAGGATACAGCAAGAAATGGTAATAGAAGTACGTTGCTAGAAGTTAAATAATTGAACAAAAGACAAACAAATCCCTAAAGTGAAAGAAGTGATGTAGTTATATCTTGAGAAGGCAAGACAGGGGATTTGGAAGGTGTTTATCACCCTCTATCACCACACAAATTGTTTTATTTTTTAATTAATTAATTAATTTAGCTTCACTGAGTCTTATTTGCTACAAGTAGAATCTTTAGTTACAGCATGAGAACTCCAGGCTTCCTTGATGGCTCAGAAGGTAAAGAATCCGCCTGTCATGCAGGGAGACCTGGGTTGGGAAGATCCCCTGGAGGAGGGCATGGCAACCCACTCTAGTATTCTTGCCTGGAAGAATTCCATGGACAGAGAAGCCTGGTGGGCTACAGTCCATGGGGGTCTCAAAGAGTTGACTGAGCAACTAAGCATGTATATACAAACTCTTAGCTGCAGCATGTGGAATTTAGTTCCCTGACTAGAGATCGAACCCAGGCTTCCTGTGTGGGAGTGCAGAGTCTTAGCTGCTGGACCACCAGGGAAGTCCAATGAACTGTTTTTTTTCGTTTGTTTGTTTTGTTTTTTTAAGTGCACGTGTCTAGTCTCAATGCAAAGGCTCTGCTTTTCACACTCACTATATGGAGCTCAGAGAAGTGCCATTTGTTTTTTTGGGTGAGGATGGTCTTGAATTTATTTTGCTTGTGTTTTAAATTGACATTGAGTAAAGTGGACTTTTGAACTCAACAGTTCTATGAATTTTAACACGTGTGTGAATAAAGGAAATGTGACCAAAAAAGCGTGGTACTCAGGAGTAGTTTGGGCTGATGAAACTGTTCCATATTTCAGACTGAAGTGGTTGCAGAAATACCAGAAATATGCCACCTTAAGACACATAGCACAAACATGCAGTTTTCTGGCTGCACTTTGAACAACACTTTTCTTGCAGTTCTTTATTATGTCATTGTTGTACCCAATCCAAATGCCACCGCCTAGTCCATAGGCAGGGTTTCCCAGGTGGTGTGAGTGGTAAAAAACCTGCCTGCCAATGCAAGAGGCACAGATTCGATCCCTGGGTTGGGAAGATCGCCTGGAGTGGGGCATGGCAACCCATTCCAGTATTCTTGCCTGAAGAAACCCATGGACAGAGAAGCCTGATGAGCGACAGTTCATAGAGTTCCAGGGAGCTGGACATGACTGAAGCGATTTAGCCCAGCACAGAACAGTCCATAGGCAACTTCACAACCAAGCTCTCGCCACCTCTCATCTGCACTTACTTCCCTGTTCACTAGTATGCATGATGGACTCTCTTTAGATTCAATAATTATTCCCACATCTGTGTCTTTAGTCATGCCTCTATCACCCTCTGCAATGTGTCTCTTTTTTTCTTACTCCCCAAATTCTGTTCATTTATTCAGGTCACAATCCATGTCTTACTTCCACTGTATATTTTCTTGAAGGAGTAAACTTGAGTCTTTTTAAATTTTTAATATTCTACTGTATTTATCCCCATAGTTCAATTCT
The DNA here is from genome assembly GCA_006410875.1 of Neotragus pygmaeus. NCBI lineage: Eukaryota > Metazoa > Chordata > Mammalia > Artiodactyla > Bovidae > Neotragus > Neotragus pygmaeus. Next base: position 22,799 of record SJYV01004389.1, on the reverse strand, counting down.
TAATGGTTCTGTAATTCATTTATAAGTTTTTATTTTCTCTATCTAAAATAAATGGAAAGCTCTGTGAATGTCTTCCTTGTTCTTTGGATCTCCCTTCAGTGCTTAGCACAGAGATGAATACAAAGAAAGCTGTTAAAAACATATTGTTGATTGAACAAGGCAGTTATACTTCAAGGTCACACCTAAGGCAGGATATGTCTGAAGAAGCATGGAGTTCAAAAGTTGCAATAGAAATATAGTAAATAGTGTGGTGTTCTTTAAGGGATCTTTAGAAAGAATATTTTTGAAGTCAGAGACTTGGGAATTGATAGAGAGAGATGCATAGTCAGGAAAACCTCTTTTAAATGGTAGCTGAGTTCACAAAGAATCTGGAAAATACACAGAACACGGTGTAGATTTTCTACACTGGCAGGCTTCCAACTGCCATCACTAAACCCCACGGTGTTTGGAAAAACATCCAAAAAAGCTATGGATCATGGCCTCCTTTTCTGCTATTTTTCAAAAGGTAAGATAGGAATGAGAAAAGCCTCTGGAAACTTGCAGAATTGAGCCTTACCTAAACACAGTCAGAGAAGTGAGGTGAAACGGAGGAAGGGTAAAAGATAGCTCTGAGTCACCCAACACAAATTGACCAGATGACCCTCAGCAGCTCTGCATCTGTCTTCCCCTCTGTAAGAGGAGGAAAGGGGGCCAGAGAACAAGCAAGCAAGCTTTAAGTTCTGGCATACCATGATTCTAGTTCCATCTTGTTTTCCCTTGGGACTTTCAGCGATTTTGTAGAATACAAAAATGAACAGAATATAAAATAAAGCAATTTCTAAGTTGATTCCTGTGGAATTCCCACAGCACCTATACTTTAGCCAATAATAGGATACACATTCAGGAAATTTCTATTTCTTCTTACTGGCCAAATTGATTCTTCTTTTGAATCTTATCCATGTGTGTCTGACTTCATTTAGGAATTATATTTTGTTTCCTTCAGTAGCATTATGTATTCTTGCAGACTGTCCATGTCCAGCCATTTCTAAGAAGGGTTTTTTTTTTTTTGAGAAAATGTACATTTCTGATTGCCTTGAATCAAGGTTTTATTTGTGTTCTAGGGTCACAGGAGGGCAAGAGATTTGCAGCCTCTCAATTAGAAAGTGGGAGTAAAGATGGTGGAGGGAGGTGGTAGGATCATCACTCACCTTCCACGAGATCAGTCTTACCAAATCTGAATGGCGTAATGAGCTCAGTAAAGCAAATTTTCTTTAAAAGCCAATCTGTTTAATCACTACTTTATGTAAAAGGCCCTTTAGAGACTTTCTGTATACCTATTCAGGCATGTTTGCCCATGTGTTTATGCTAAGTTGCTTCAGTCATGTCTGACTCATTGCAACCCTATGGACTGTAGCCCTCCAGGCTCCTTTGTCCAGGGGTTTCTCCAGGCAAGAATACTGGAATGAGTTGCTGCCGGGGTCCAGCCCCAGTGGATCCACCCAGTGGATCCAGGGTGATTTGAAGGGGAGATGGATAGGCGAAGAAAAGCTCATTTGTATAGAAATATAAGATTAGGAAATAATAGTATAGTAGGAAAATTTATTGGATAAAATATGCTGAATAACTTGGTTTACGTGGAGAACTAATAAAACTTCAAGAGAAGAAGTTTGCACCATCTATGTTAGGCCACCAGCATCCTTTTAAATATCAGAGGGGGCCCCACCTTGAACTCCCTCTCGCATGGAACTTAAAAGCCGGGGCAAGTAAGTAGACATGGTGAGCTTCTATGCCCCAAATGGGAATTCAGCCAGAAAAGGAGAGGGAGGGAGAGTGAGAAAGAGACATGGGGGGAGCCAGATTTCCAAGAAACTAGGTCAAGAGAATAGTCCGAGAAACTGGTCCATCCTTTATTGTTCCAGAAGGCTTTTTATACTTTTGATAGTACATGGAGATCAATGGGTAACACAAAGTTATGCAGCATTAGCAGCCCAGACTCTTATCAAAACTGGGCTTTTCTCTCTGCATACCTAGTTGTATACACAAGTCTTAGGTGATTTACATCATCTTCCGGCCAAAAGGGCCAATTAATATTTTACAGCCTTTTTTTTCTGATAAGGGTTTGTCAACCAGAAGACTTATTTGTGTTGATCTTCCCAAAGTCTGGTGCCACTCTCAGAAAGCACTAAATAAAGTTACATTCTTACATAGCAAAGATACAGCAATTTATAACAAGTAAAAGGAGTACAGTGATTTATAACAAAAGGAAAGTAATTAACTCAAAAGTAGCTAACATCAAAGCTACTATATACCTTTTTCCATATCCTGATTACATTGATTAGTATCCTCCCAGGTGCCTAAAAGATAAAGAATATGGAGGCCTGGCAGCAATCATTGAGTCAACAGTGAAATCCATCACCAATATGATTTTTTAGCTCTTTAGTAAAGGCTCTGTATCTTTAAGATGCTTTAAGCTTTGTGCCTCTCGCAGTTGGGGGGCTGTAAACAATTCACAAGCCATAAAAAGTCCGGGGGAACCTATTAGGTAAGTTAGAGAGTTATCAGAGGGGGTTTGAACTGAAACATTCCTTTCAAATGCAGAAGACTGAAGCCCTGAGTTGACTTTTTCCAAAGTGTGTCAGAAGAGTGGAAAAGCACAGTACAATAAGGCAGGCAGATTTTGGTTTGGGGGGTACATGCTCAGGAAATTCCAGGGGGAACTCTGAGGCCTGACTCACCTTGCCCATCAGGCCTCTCCACATGACCTTGTCATGGGTGGGATCTCCTGTGCTGGCTCCCGGCAGGTTGCCATGCCTTCCTTCAGGGGAACTTCCTGACCCAGGAATTGAACCCACATCTCTTTTGGCTCCTGAATTGCAGGTGGATTCTACATCACAGAGCTACCAGGAAGCCCATTCATTCATGTTTACTTGTGTGCAATAACCTTGGTCTGTACTTGGAGGTAGAACATCTTATATTCTATTTCATTCATCCTCAAAATGAAGGGCTAATTGAATGTAGATTTTGCCAGTAATGAGATCTCAGTTTTCATCACAGAAGATGAATAGAGGATACACTACTGCTTACTTTTTACTGCATCCACTATGATGCGCATCCTTGTAGGAGGCCTAAATGAAACTCTATTTCCCCCTGAATAGTAATAGATTTTCTGCTATGTTTAACATTCGTTGACTAAGAAAAGATTTTATGGCTTTAAGAGTTAATAAAATTGATTTTAGCAACAACATTCAGTTCAGTTCAGTCGCTCAGTCATGTCTGACTCTTTGCAACCCCATGAATTGCAGCATGTCAGGCCTCCCTGTCCATCACCAACTCCCAGAGTTCACTCAGACTCACGTCCATTGAGTCAGGGATGCCATCCAGCCATCTCATCCTCGGTTGTCCCCTTCTCCTCCTGCCCCCAATTCCTCCCAGCATCAGAGTCTTTTCCAATGAGTCAACTCTTCACATGAGGTGGCCAAAGTACTGGAGTTTCAGCTTTAGCATCATTTCTTCCAAAGAAATCTCCATATTATAGTTTCTAGTAAAGCATGCTGCTACTGCTAAGTCACTTCAGTCGTGTCCGACTGTGTGCAACCCCATAGATGGCAGCCCATCAGGCTCTTCCATCCCTGGGATTCTCCACGCAAGGACACTGGAGTGGATTGCCATTTCCTTCTCCAATGCACGAAAGGGGAAAGTGNGTTGATCTCCTTCAGAATGGACTGGTTGGATCTCCTTGCAGTCCAAGGGACTCTCAAGAGTCTTCTCCAACACCACAGTTCAAAAGCATCAATTCTTCGGCGCTCAGCCTTCTTCACAGTCCAACTCTCACATCCATACATGACCACAGGAAAAACCATAGCCTTGACTAGATGGACCTTAGTCAGCAAAGTAATGTCTCTGCTTTTTAATATGCTGTCTAGGTTGGTCATAACTTTTCTTCCAAGGAGTAAGCGTCTTTTAATTTCATGGCTGCAGTCACCATACGCAGTGATTTTGGAGCCCAAAAAATAAAGTCTGACACTGTTTCCACTGTTTCTCCATCTATTTCCCATGGAGTGATGGGACTGGATGCCATGATCTTCATTTTCTGAATGTTGAGGCCAGGTGTGGCTTTTCACATGGTAGCTATCCCACAGTCTGGTTTGCTAGCTCAAGCTAGTTCCCTCAGATTGCCCTCAGGGCATTCAGGCCCAGTCCTTACTCTAAGCAATGCAACCCGCACCTCCCTGTCCAGCCCCCGCTTGCTAATGGCGGGTGCAGACATCTGTGCTGTTTCTCCACCAGGAGTTACCTGTGGGTTTTAATTATTTATTTATTTTTCCTCCCAGTTATGTTGCCCTCTGTGGTTCCAAGGCTCACTACAGACTTGGCAGTGAGAGTGTTTCCTGGTGTTTGGAAACCTCTCTTTTTTAAGACTCACTTCCTGGGATGGAGCTCCTTTCCTACCTCTTTTGTTTCTCTTTTTGTCTTTTGTATTTTTTTTTCTACCTCCTTTTGAAGATAATGGGCTGCTTTTCTGGGTGCCTGATGTCCTCTACTGGGATTCAGAAGTTGTTTTGTGGAATTTACTCAGCGTTCAAATGTTCTTTTGATGAATTTGTGGGGAAGATAGCGATCTCCCTGTCCTAGTCCTCTGTCATCTTAGGACCACCTCTGAATCATATCTTCTATATTTATCTCATCTGAACATACATTATATACCCTTGATGCTGGGCATCATGAATCACTCTCTGATATTATATTCATAAACTTTAAGTCACAGCTGGAGTCAGACTGCATATGAACAGATATTTTCAGGGATAAAAGGAAAGTAAAATCACTTGAGTACTTACTGCATTTGGCTCGTGATTATATCTCATGTCAGTGATATGAAATGAGAACAAGCATTCTTTTTTTTTTTTAATATATGTTAGGAAGTGGAGGTGCAAAATTAAGCAAATTGCCCCAAATCACACTTAAAGAAAGTTATAAAGTTAGATTAAAATGTAATTTCTCTGAAATCTCTTAATTTCTGCTATGTATTTTGATATATGTATATTTTTGTTTATGAATCACTGTTTATTTCAAAATAGTAATGAATCAGTTAATTTGTAGAGAATAGTTAAAGGGAATTGGCAGCTGGTAAGCATTACTCTGTGCTACATATGAAGTATTTTATCAGTTTATTCATTTTTCATGATAATTTTATTATAGTCATCTTATTTTACAAACTATATTAGACCCAGAAATTGTATGAAATCTTTGTTTACCAAGTGTCAGAAAAAAAACTGGAAATAATTTAAATAAAAAATTAATTCCCTAGCTGGCAGAGGAAGCAACAAATAATGTAACGACCAAGCATTTAGCTAGTCTGGAGGAACCACTACACCTACTAGAACTAATTCTCTCTCACAACTTTATGTTATTATATATGGGCTTTATTCTTTTAAATAAAGCATCCATTCCTTACCCTAAGGAAAAACAGTAGCTTTGCCATCAGACAGATAATTTTATTTTCCCCTCTAACTCTATTTCAAACTGTTTGGGAAATAATTCTAATTGCCATGTCTTCAGCACATGCTACTGCTCATGGATCATTTGTAGGCAAGAGAAAGGTATGCACAAAGAGGTTCATGCCTATCTCAGCTTTATGATTGGAATGGGAAGTAAGGAGAGGAGAGGTAAAACAAGACAATTTCTTTGTTGCTGTTCAGTCACTAAGTCATATCTAACTCTTTGCCATCCCATGGACTGCAGCATGCCAGGCTCCTCTGTCCTCCAATCTCTCAAGTTTGCTCAAACTAATTTCTATTGAGTTGGTGATGCTAGCTAACAAATTCTTCTTCTGATGTCCCCTTCTCCTTTTACCTTCAACCTTTCCCAGGATCAGGGTTTTTTCCAATAAGTTGGCCCTTGGTCTCAAGCGGCCAAAGTACTAGGCTTCAGCTTTAGCATCAGACTGTCTAATGTATATTTAGGGTTAATTTCCTTTAGGATTGATTAATTTGTTCTCCTTGTAAGCCAAGGGACTCTCAAGAGTCTTCCTCAGCAGCATAATTCAAAAATATTCATTTCTTGGCACTCAGCCTTCTTTATGGTCCAACTCTCACATCTGTACATGACTACTGGGAAAACCATAGTTTTGACTGTATGGACCTTTGTCACCAAAGTAATGTCTCTGATTTTTAATATGCTGTCTAGGTTGGTCATAACTTTCCTTCCAAGGAGTAAGCGTCTTTTAATTTCATGGTTGCAATCATCATCTGCAGTAATTTTGGAGCCTCCAAAAATAGTCTGTCACAGTTTCCATTGTTTCCCCATCTATTTTAAATGAAGTGATGGGACCAGATGTCATGATCTTAGTTTTCTGAATGTTGAGTTTTAAGCCAACTTCTTCACTCTCCTTTTTCATTTTCATTAAGTGACTGTTTAGTTCCTCTTCTCTTTCTGCCATAAGGGTGATGTCATCTGAGTATCTGAGGTAATTAGTATTTCTCCTGGCAATCTCGATTCCAGTTTTTCTTATAATCCCTTGCTTTCTCCAAGATCCAATGAATGCTGGCAATTTTATCTCTGGTCCCTTTGCCCTTTGAAACCAGGGTTAACCTCTGGAAGTTCTTGGTTCACATACTGCTAAAGCCTAGTTTGAAGCATTTGAGCATAACATTGATAGCATGTGCAACTGAGTGCTATTGTATGATAGCTTGAACATTCTTTGGCATTGCCATTCTCTGGAATTAGAATGAAAACTGACCTTTTCCAGTCCTGTGACCACTGCTGAGTTTTCCAAATTTGCTGGCATATTGAGTGCAACACTTTCACAGCATCATCTTTTAGGATTTGAAATAGTTTAGCTGGAATTCCATTACCTCCACTAGTTTTGTTTGCAATGATGTTTCCTAAGGCCCACTTGACTTTGCATTCCAGGATGTCTGGGTCTAGGTGAATGACCACCCCATCATGGTTATCCTAGTCATTAAGACCTTTTTTTTTTTTTTTGTATAGTTTTTCTTTGTATTCTTGCTACCTCTTCTTAATTTTTCTGCTTCTGTTAGGTCCATACCATTTCTGTCCTTTATCGTGCTTATCCTAGCATGAAATGTTGTTTTCATATCTACAATTTTGTTGAAAGTATCTTTAGTCTTTCCCATTCTATTATTTTATTCTATTTCTTTGTGTTATTCATTTAAGAATGCCTTCTTATCTCTCCTTGCTAATCTCTGAAACTCTGCACTCAGTTGGATATGCCTTTCCCTTTCTCCTTTGGCTTTCACTTTTATTCTTTCCTCAGTGTAAAGCTTCCTCTTTGCCTTCTTGCATTTCTTTTTCTTTGGGATGGTTTTGGTCACTGTCTCCTATACAAAGTTATAAACCTCCATCCATAGATCTCCAGGCACTGTGTGTATCAGATCTAATCTCTTGAATCTATTGGTCACTTCCACTGTATAATCACAAGGTATTTGATTTAGGTCATAGCTGGATGGTCTAGTGGTTTTCCCTATTTTCTCCAACTTAAGCCTGAATTTTGCAATAAAGAGCTCTTGGACTAAGCAGCAGTCAACTCTAGGTCTTGTTTTGCTAACTGTACAGAGTTTCTCCATCTGCAAATGCAAAGAACATAATCAATCTGATTTTTACATTGACCATCTAATAATTTACACTAGTAAGTGGTAGAAATGAAATCTCAGATCTTTCTACTTTCTTAAGTCATATCTCTTTAAACTCTAGCTTACTGACTTTTAACAATTTCTTGTTGGGAAAAAATTATGAGAAGGAAAAGTCTCTCAATTTTCCCACATTTCAAATAAATTTGTTTTATTTTTATAAAAATTTAAAATGAAAAATTTATTGTATCTTTTTATGTAAACTCCCTAAGCAGAAAAAGAAAGAAAGAAAATGTAGATAAACATTTGGTAAAAATTTTAGAACATTATGAATATCTTTGATCAAAGGAATAGTTGGAAACTGGATTTTATAAACACTATACCTTCACAAGGAGAAGGCAATGGTACCCTGCTCTAGTACTTTTGCCTGGAAAATCCCATGGACAGAGGAGCCTGGTAGGCTGCAGTCCATGGGGTCGTGAAGAGTTGGACATGACTGAGTGACTTCACTTTCACTGTTCACTTTCATGCATTGGAGAAGGAAATGGCAGCTCACTTTAGTGTTTTTGCCTAGAGAATCCCAGAGACGGGGGAACCTGGTGGACTGCCATCTATGAGGTCGCACAGAGTCAGACATGACTGAAGCAACTTAGCAGCAGCAGCAGCATACCTTCACAGTATATTTCAGTGAGACTATTTCCTTACTGTAGGTTTTCTAATACACTTAAGAACTGAACTATTTATTTGATCAGTTGAGAAAGAAGACCTAACCAAAAAATAAAAAAAAGAAAAAAAGAAAAAGAAAAAAAATCATCATGGTTAAAGAATATCTGCTCACATATACCCTAAAATAAGCCTAACATGTATTCTATGATATAAGACATAAGTCATAATTCATTTTAAGTAAATACATTTGGGATTTGCACACTTGACAAAATAAGCCACTAAAGTGACTAACAAAGACATTCTAGAGTCCCAAGAAGATAAGCTGTCTTATTTTTTAAAGTCAAACATTAATGGAAAACCCAGAAATAATGAGGGGGAACACTGTCTACAGCAGAAGGAGATAGGGTTTCACCACAGGGATTTACATGAGACTATGTCTAAGAACTCTTAATGCTTTAACACTCTCTTCCTCACCGTTCTGTATGTATTAGCTTTATGCTGTCTGGGTATCACCTGCAGATAACCTTTCCCGAGTATTTAGCTGGAGCCTGGATAAAGCAAAGGTCAAATTCCCAAGAGCATGCAAACCTGCTCAGGATTTACTCATCCAAAGCCCTATTCGAGACACAAAAAAGCAACAGCATTTGATTTCCATCTCAAGGTATAAACATTTTAATTAGAATTAAATCTTGAGATTTTTTACCCCAAAATAATACCATTTCATATATATCAATTTATCAGATTTTATATGAGACAATATCTAACTTCAATAACATTATTTTAATAGGATCAAACCAGTCAATCCTAAAGGAAATCTGATGCTGAAACCGAAGCTCCAATACTTTGGCCACCCAGTGCAAAGTGCTGACTCATTAGAAAATACCCTGATGCTGGGAAAGATTGAAGGCAGGAGGGAAAGCAGATGACAGAGAATGAGATGGTTGGATAGTTTCACCAACTTAATGGACATGAGTTTGAGCAAGCTCTGGGAGATGGTGAAGAAAGGAAAGCCTGGCCTGCTGCAGTCCAGGGGTCTCAGAGTCGGACGTGACTGAGTGACTGAACAACTAAAACAATAATGGGAACTGAGAATAGGTTTCCATCATAATTTCTCAGGGAACTAGTGATGTATAGGTGTTACTTGCTCTTCAATAGGTTGTACTTTCCATAACTTGCCTTGTACTGTAGATCTCTTTATATATTCTTTAAAAATAAAATATTGTGAACTGCTTATCAAAAATAAGTAATAACCCTGTCTGTGCCTCCAGGACAATTCTGAGGCATCTTGGATTTTATGTATGATGCTTCTGGAGATAATAAGAGCAGAGCTGAAACTATTTTTGCCTTCATGGATAATGGTCATGGCTATGATTATCAAGACAGATTATCTTGTGCTTGTGTTGCTTCTATGCTTTAGATGAATTCTCTGTCTTACTTTTCATTGAGCTAGGCTAGAACAAAGATTTATTAAGACAAGTAGTGAAAAGAATATAAAAGTAACTCCAAAAAGATCAAATTATTAGGAACAGCTGTCCAAATCTCATTTTTTCATTCTGTCATTATTTTGCTTATAAAAGAAAAATAAGCATTGCAAGTAAACTTAACCAAGTGTACTAGGAGGAGAGGGAAAAGAATCAGCTTGTAACTGGGCAGTAGCTCATGAACTTGGGTGTCACATCAGCCTGGGTTTCAAATCTGGATTTTTCTGCTTATCATCCATGTGATATCTAATAACCTTTAACTTCTCTGTACCTTAGTTTTTCTTTCATCTTTGGAAGGTCGCATTGCCAACTTCCCTTGTAGCTCAGATGGTAAAGAATCTGCCTGCAATGCAGGAGACTCAGGCTCGATCCCTAAATTGGGAAGATCCCTTGGGGAAGGAAATGGCAACCCACTCCAGTATTCTTGCCTAGAGAATTCCATGGACAGACCGTGAGGTCACAAAACTGGACATGATTGAGTGACTAATCCCACTGTCGTAAATGCACAAAAATAAAAATACTTAAACAATATAAGGTACCCATACACTGTTGTGGCTCATAGCAAGGATAAATAAATAGACATTACTTTGCCGACTAAGATCTGTCGAGTCAAGTCTATGGTTTTTCCAGTAGTCATGTATGGATGTGAGAGTTGGACTGTGAAGAAGGTTGAGCACCGAAGAATTGATGCTTTTGAACTGTGGTGTTGGAGAAGACTCTTGAGAGTCCCTTGGACTGCAAGGAGATCCAACCAGTCCATTCTGAAGGAGATCAACCCAAGGATTTATTTGGAAGGAATGATGCTAAAGCTGAAACTCCAGTACTCTGGCCACCTCATGCGAAGAGTTGACTCATTGGAAAAGACTTTGATGCTGGGAGGGATTGGGGGCAGGAGAAGGGGATGACAGAGGATGAGATGGCTGGATGGCATCAATGACTCAATGGATGTGTGTCTGAGTGAATTCCGGGAGTTGGTGATGGACAGGGAGGCCTGGCATGCTGCGATTCATGGGGTCGCAAAGAGTCGGATACGACTGAGCGACTGAACTGAATGTATCTTCTTCACTTCCACTTCTTGTCATGAAAACGCCTCAAACACATCTTTCATTACCTTATAGTATGAAAGATCAATGAAATTCAGAAATGATAAAGTGGCCACAACCTTTGTTCTTGATCTAAACATCTGACTGAACTTTACCTTGAACAGTATCAAATCAGTTAATATGCTTATGAAATGTGACACAAGTGCCATCATATTTCATGCTGGGTGGAAATAATTCATTCTTCTTTTGCTGTATAAGCCACCCATTCTTAGGATAGTAGTGCTAAGAACTGGAAATATTCCATATCCTTCTTCCCAGCTTACCTATTTTGGTTCTTACAATACCAACTATATTGAGAAAGCATCACTGCTCTCTCAGCTACTCTGATTCATTTATCTTGTGGACTAAGCTGTACTCCTATTCTAGAGGAAATGCTTATGCTTTAAAAAAGTAAAATATGTGTTTAATCTCTCTCTCTCAAGTTGACAATGAGCTGAGCATATATTAAGTATACATTTGCTTGAATTCTGGCCTAAAGGAAAGATCAGGAACCTTTCCTACCCTCCAAGCAAATAAAATTGAAGAGAAGAGTCAAGGACAAAGTGAATTTCTCATTATACAGATTGGTAATCTTCTAGAAGATTTATTTCAAAAGTGAGAAAAGGATATAAATACCTCTAAGGAAAGAAAAGTTTCTCTGTATCCTCTCACTTTCATCTCCTATTTTCATGGTGAGAAGATAGACCTGGAGCTTTGCCTATTTTGGAAGACAGCTTCACAGCAAGGCAATTAGCAGGGCTTAACAAGTAGTTTCAGGAAGGGGTCCATGGGAAAGAGGACATGGGTCAGCTGTTCCAGCTAGGGTCAGTACCAAGTAGAAACTAAAGAGAGTAAAAGGCCTTACTCCTAAAGAGCATAGTTCCACTGGATCGCCAAGGAAAAAATCCAAATAGAGATCTGGGCTAAAGGCTGAACTCATAAAAGAGTTCCTATTTTTTTCTTAAAATTCCCCATGCTTTGGCACTAGAAAACTAAGAAATTCATGATAAGTAGCTTATTCGGAGAAGGCAATGGCACCCCACTCCAGTACTCTTGCCTGGAAAATCCCGTGGATGGAGGAGCCTGGAAGGCTGCAGTCCATGGGGTCGCTGAGGGTCGGACATGACTGAGCGACTTCACTTTCACTTTTCACTTTCCTGCATTGGAGAAGGAAATGGCAACCCACTCCGGAGTTCTTGCCTGGAGAATCCCAGGGACACGGGNATGTATCTTCTTCACTTCCACTTCTTGTCATGAAAACGCCTCAAACACATCTTTCATTACCTTATAGTATGAAAGATCAATGAAATTCAGAAATGATAAAGTGGCCACAACCTTTGTTCTTGATCTAAACATCTGACTGAACTTTACCTTGAACAGTATCAAATCAGTTAATATGCTTATGAAATGTGACACAAGTGCCATCATATTTCATGCTGGGTGGAAATAATTCATTCTTCTTCTGCTGTATAAGCCACCCATTCTTAGGATAGTAGTGCTAAGAACTGGAAATATTCCATATCCTTCTTCCCAGCTTACCTATTTTGGTTCTTACAATACCAACTATATTGAGAAAGCATCACTGCTCTCTCAGCTACTCTGATTCATTTATCTTGTGGACTAAGCTGTACTCCTATTCTAGAGGAAATGCTTATGCTTTAAAAAAGTAAAATATGTGTTTAATCTCTCTCTCTCAAGTTGACAATGAGCTGAGCATATATTAAGTATACATTTGCTTGAATTCTGGCCTAAAGGAAAGATCAGGAACCTTTCCTACCCTCCAAGCAAATAAAATTGAAGAGAAGAGTCAAGGACAAAGTGAATTTCTCATTATACAGATTGGTAATCTTCTAGAAGATTTATTTCAAAAGTGAGAAAAGGATATAAATACCTCTAAGGAAAGAAAAGTTTCTCTGTATCCTCTCACTTTCATCTCCTATTTTCATGGTGAGAAGATAGACCTGGAGCTTTGCCTATTTTGGAAGACAGCTTCACAGCAAGGCAATTAGCAGGGCTTAACAAGTAGTTTCAGGAAGGGGTCCATGGGAAAGAGGACATGGGTCAGCTGTTCCAGCTAGGGTCAGTACCAAGTAGAAACTAAAGAGAGTAAAAGGCCTTACTCCTAAAGAGCATAGTTCCACTGGATCGCCAAGGAAAAAATCCAAATAGAGATCTGGGCTAAAGGCTGAACTCATAAAAGAGTTCCTATTTTTTTCTTAAAATTCCCCATGCTTTGGCACTAGAAAACTAAGAAATTCATGATAAGTAGCTTATTCGGAGAAGGCAATGGCACCCCACTCCAGTACTCTTGCCTGGAAAATCCCGTGGATGGAGGAGCCTGGAAGGCTGCAGTCCATGGGGTCGCTGAGGGTCGGACATGACTGAGCGACTTCACTTTCACTTTTCACTTTCCTGCATTGGAGAAGGAAATGGCAACCCACTCCGGAGTTCTTGCCTGGAGAATCCCAGGGACACGGGAGCCTGGTGGGCTGCCATCTATGGGGTCACACACAGTCGGACATGACTGAAGTGACTTAGCAGCTTAGCAGCAGCTTAGCAGGGATTTAGCTCCTGGCCATTAAAAAAGAAGAAAGAAAACATGAACCATTAGTCCTTTTATTTCTCATTCTACTGGAAACCCTGTTCCCCATGTTCATAAACAGAGATAGTTACATATTTTTGAGGACACTACTTCTCTGTCTTGATTCCAACTCCTCTTGAAGCTTACAGAGGAACAAAATGGCCATCAACTATTCTACATAAACTAAGACAGCTGTGGTGGATCAAACTTTTGTTTAACCATGGCAGATTCAATGCAGGAACTATCACTTTTAAAACTCCACTAAACTAGCATGAAAAAGATATCAAAAAACTGAAACCAAAAGAAAAAAAAAAAAAGACATGATAAAGGAGATGTGTTTCTTAGGAAAAATCAAAGACTCTAGGATGGAGTTTATGTGATAAAAAGTTTATTAGTGACTTTAAGACTCTAAGATGTGTCTTTGGGATCAAGACCCATAAGGAAGTAAGTATTGAGCATAGAATGAGATTGCATTGTGATTTTAATCGCCAATAAGCAATTCAGTTGACCCTGTGGGAACCTTTGGAGCTAAGAAGGCCCAATAAATTGCCCCTAATGGAGGCATGCTTATAGGTTTTTGCAGCCACACATTAACAGGTGACTGAATGCATGCTGCCACCAGAGAGAGGTGTGAACTTGGGTGAGCAACTTTTTCAGACTCAGGGCAAGTGCTAGAGAAGGGCTCAACTATGAACTTTCTGAATGACAGACAGTACTCCTGGGAGCTGGGATAAAACAGTGTCTAAGTCCCTATTGTAACAGTTCAGCATACAAGGGTTGTGGAAAATATTATAAAACAGATGGGGACTTCCCTGGTGGTCCAGTGGTTAAGAATCTACCTTCAAAAGCAAAGGATGCAAGTTCCATCTCTGGTCAGGGGTGGAATTAAGATCCTACATGCCATGGGCCAGCTAAGCCTGCATACTCTAACTAGAGAGAAACCCAGATACTGGAGTGAATACACCACATGCCCCAATAAAAATGTCCCTCATGCTGCAACAAAGATCCTGTGTGCTACAACTAAGACCTGATACAACCAAATAAATACATTTTATTTTTAAAAACCAATGCATTGTAGCTGACTCAGACAAGCAGAAGACCTTAAGACCAACTGTTGTCCTTAAGACCAACTGACTTAAGGAAAACAGGCAAAATGTAGCATAGAATTAGGCAAAGTGACTAAAAAAGAAGGACTTTCAAAAAGTTTCTATAATAAATAAGACCATTCTACAAATGTGACACCTATTAAAGGAAGTGGAGGTGAGTAAGACAGAACTCATACCACATTACAGATCTGACCCAAAGGGGTACTACCCAGAAAAGATTGTGCATCCAAGGACTTCTTCTCTTAGGGAGAAATGAACAGGCCTAAAGATGTCACCAAGCTCGCTGGCTAGAGATGTCCAGGTAAACTGCTGTTGTTAAGTTGCTAAGTAGTTTCTGACTCTTTGTGACTCCAAGGACTGCAGCACGCCAGGCTATGCTATCCTTCACTATCTCCTAGAGTTTGCTCAAATAGATTCCTCTGTCCATGGAATTCTCCAGGCTAGAATACTAGAGTGGATTGCCATTCCCTTCTCCAGGGGATCTTCCTGACCTGGAAATCAAACCCAGGTCTCCTGCATTGAAGGCAGATTCTTTACCATCTGAGCCACCAGGGAAGCCCTTAGTGAAAGGGTATCCCTCCCAGCGCCATGGGGATGACAGTGTTGCTGCAATTCCAGAGCAATCCAAGTTCTCCTTTTGGGAAGATCAGAATTGTACATCTCTGGGGTCAACACTTTGGCCACCTCATGAAAAGAGTTGACTCATTGGAAAAAACTCTGATGCTGGGAGAGGTTGGGGGCAGGAGGAGAAGGGGACGACCGAGGATGAGATGGCTGGATGGCATCATGAACTCGATGGACTGAGTGAACTCGGGAGTTGTTGATGGACAGGAAGGCCTGGTGTGCTGCGATTCATGGGGTCGCAAAGAGTCGGATATGACTGAGCAACTGAACTGAACTGAACTGGGGTCAACACACATCAGGAACTTGAATACAAAGGAGAGATGCTTTCACATTCTGAGGGGATGATGTTTCCAAGCCAGAATTCTATTATTTGTCAAACTATTAATCAAGAACGAGGGTAAAAATCAGGAAATTCTCAAGTTCTTGATTTCTTAAAAATATAATAAATTACCACATATCTTAGGAAAGAAATTTGGGAAGAAAATTCCCAAACAAAGCTGTAAGAAACAGAGAATTTTATAATCCAGGAAGCAAGATATTCCACATAAAACTATTCAGAAAGAAATTTCCATTTAAAATACGGCTAAAGAGAAATCCACATAGTCAAAGGATTTGGCATAGTCAAGTTTTTCTGGAACTCTCCTGGTTTATTGATGATCCAGCGGATGTTGCCAATTTGATCTCTGGTTCCTCTGCCTTTTCTAAAACCAGCTTGAACATCTGGAAGTTCATGGTTCACATATTGCTGAAGCCTGTCTTGGAGAATTTTGATCACTATTTTACTAGCATTGGAGAAGAGTGCAATTGTGTGGTAGTTTGAGTATTCTTTGGCATTGCCTTTCTTTGGGATTGGAATGAAAACTGACCTTTTCCTGTCCTGTGGCCACTGCTGAGTCTTCCAAATGTGCTGGCATGTTGAATGCAGCACTTTCACAGCATCATCTTTCAGGATTTGAAATAGCTCAACTGGAATNAGAGACTGAATTAAAATCTGGATGTGCCTACAAAAAGAGAACATTCTAACCTGAAAATGGGGGTGTTCCACCAAATTTCAGCTGAGGAAAGAGTTACAAATATGAACACTGAGTATATATGTCAGGCATTTGTTTTACATGCTTTTTCCTACATAATCTTTGTGGGCAGAGTATCTCTTCCCAGTCTCAGTTGAAATTACCCTTGCTGTGGTCTCAGCAAAGTGTCATGAAAACAATTTTAAAGATTGAAAAGACTGATTTATACTAATATGTAACCAGTGTACACAGCCCTGGAAACAAGTGTAAAAGCAAACTTATTATACCATGACTCAAAGTGAAGACTAGCTATAATTTCCTCCAAAAGACCTAAATAAAATATTAATAGTACTACAGTGTACAGATACATGGAGATACTCTACAGAAATTCTATTTAATAAATAAATTAATTAAGCATACTACATTTATTTAGAAAATGATTGCAATTGTTCATGGATAGAATTAGTGAATTTGGAATTACTGCATCTTAGAAAAAATACAGCCAACCAGACAACTCATGTGTTCCTTGCCCTAGAGAAGCCAAATGAAGACACCAAGAGGGAACAATGCCCCCACAAGAGCAGAATCTCTCAATGACAACATTTTATGTAAGAAGAATGGGCAAACGTACATTATTGGGCAGGAGGTTCTATTTCCCCTGCAGGAGGAATACATCGAAGTCCCCAGACTAATGTATTCACCCAATTTCTCACTTTAAGCCCCAGAAGATATCAGCAAGTCTTCTTATCCCAAAGAAGAAATTAATATTTTCCCTTCTATGTAGTGAAAGTGTTAGTAACTCAGTCCTGGCAGACTCTTTGCAACCCCATGGACTGTAGCCTGCCAGGCTCTTCTGTCCATGGGGTTTCCAGGCCCTCCTCCAGGGAATCTTCCCAACCCAGGGATCAAACCCGGGTCTGCCACATTCTAGGCAGATTCTTTACCATCTGAGCCACCACAGAAGCCCCAGTGTAGGCCTATGCTGCTAAGTCACTTCAGTCGTGTTTGATTCTGTGTGACTCCATAGATGGCAGCCCACCAGGCTCCCCCGTCCCTGGGATTCTCCAGGCAAGAACACTGGAGTGGGTTGCCATTTCCTTCTCCAATGCATGGAAGTGAAAAGTGAAAGTGAAGTCACTCAGTGGTATCCAACTTTTAGCGACCCCATGGACTGCAGCCTATCAGGCTCCTCCGTCCATAGGATTTTCCAGGCAAGAGTACTGGAGTGGGGTGCCATTGCCTTCTCCGATGTAGGCCTATACCAACTACCTAAATAATACAACAAACTAAAGGAGTCATCTATCCATAATAGGATGGATTTTAAAAGCCTTCTAAGGCAAATAAGCCCCTTCTGCTAAGAAAACAAAGCTGAAATCTTTGGCAATACATATATGACTGAGTGGGCTTCACTACTCAGGTTATGGACTCCAGTATTCTTGCCTAAGAATTCCACTGACAGAGGAGCCTGGCAGGCTACAGTCAATGGGTTGCAAAGAGTCAGACACAACTCAGTGACTGCCACTTTCCTTTTCTATATGACTGAGTACTCTATGGGCATTCAATAAGTATTTACTGAGTACCTACTATGTGCCAGACATAACAGTAGACCCTGAGGATACAGCTGATGGTAGGCAGCCTCTTAGCTTACCCAGAATCCCTACTCCCTGTTATCCACCGTGTGTAACCCACTCCCCTTGAGTCACTAGATCTAGTGACTTCCTTCTAATGACTAAAAATGGTAAAAGAGATTGGATGTCACTTCCAAAATAAAATTATGAAAATACTGTAGCTTCTGTTTTGGGTTCATTCATATTCTCCTCTGTTTCGTTCTCTCCTACCAGTCATCCCAGGGAAAGTCAGCTTGCCATGTGAGGGAGGTGGCCCTGGTCTACATGAATTAGCTGAGAAGTAGATCATCTGAGCATACGAACAGCCATAAGAGTGAGCTCAAGGGCAAACCCTTCAGCCCAACCTCAAGAGAAATCTTGAGCAAGAAGCCCTTATCTCTACCACACCCAGATAAATCCTGACTTACAGAAATTATAACATAATAAATGTTTGCTGTTTTAAGCTGCTAGATGTGGGGGTAATTTGTTAAGCAACAATAGAAAACTATTATTAATACATGATGGTTTATAACACAAATGAAGAACTTGCCTGAGTGCAGCTTACAAATAAGTGGGCAGACACAAAAAATAAACAGATATATATAATATAATTTTCTATAATTATAAATGCTATGAGGAAAGTAAAACAAAGTAATGGGATATAGGGTGATTACACAGGTGGGTGGAGAAAGAAGACTCCTCTGCAGAGACCGGAATGAAGTGGACTTGAGCAATAGATATGTGCTACTGTAATAATTTGATGAAAGTGAAAGAGGAGAGTGAAAAAGTTGGCTTGAAGATCATGGCATCTGGTCCCATCACTTCATGGCAAATAGGTGGGGAAACAGTGGAAACAGTGTCAGNTAAAAAGCCTCTTGATGAATGTGAAAGAGGAGAGTGAAAAAGTTGGCTTAAAGCTCAAGATACAAACACGAAGATCATGGCATCCGGTCCCATCACTTCATGGGAAATAGATGGGGAAACAGTGGAAACAGTGTCAGACTTTATTTTTTTGGGCTCCAAAATCACTGTAGATGGTGACTGCAGCCATGAAATTAGAAGACACTTAGTCCTTGGAAGAAAAGTTATGACCAACCTAGATAGTATATTCAAAAGCAGAGACATTACTTTGCCGACTAAGGTCCGTCTAGTCAAGGCTATGGTTTTTCCTGTGGTCATGTATGGATGTGAGAGTTGGACTGTGAAGAAGGCTGAGTGCCGCAGAATTGATGCTTTTGAACTGTGGTGTTGGAGAAGACTCTTGAGAGTCCCTTGGACTGCAAGGAAATCAAATCAAACTATTCTGAAAGAGATCAGCCCTGGGTGTTCTTTGGAAAGAATGATGCTAAAGCTGAAACTCCAGTACTTTGGCCACCTCATGTGAAGAGGTGATTTATTGGAAAAGACTCTGATGCTGGGAGTGATTGGGAGCAGGAGGAGAAGGGGATGACAGAGGATGAGATGGCTGGATGGCATCACGGACTCGATGGATGTGAATCTGAGTGAACTTTGGGAGTTGGTGATAAACAGGGATGCCTGGCATGCTGTGACTCATGAGGTCACAAAGAATCGGACATGACTGAGTGACTGAACTGAACTGAAAGAGAAATCAGTGAAAACTGGAATAAGAAACTGTATACACTCCCCATTCCTCAAAAATGACAGAAAAAAAAGGTTAATTGTTTGTCCTTCTTTATAAGATTTGTGAAGAGAATAATTAAGGATAAATCCAGGTGGTACTAGTGGTGAAGAACCCTCCTGCCAATGCAGGAGACTGTAAGATACATCGTTCTATCACTGGGTCAGGAAGATCCCCTGGAGGAGGGCATGGCAACCCAATTCAGTATTCATGCCTGGAGAATCCCATGGACAGAGGAGACTGGCAAGCTATGGTCCATAGGGTCACAGAGTGAGATACAACTGAAGCAACTTAGCATACACACACATAGAAAACAAAACCAAAATAATCAAGGCAATTGTAGGCTGAGAAAATTAATAGTATCATACCAGAAAGTAAATGATTCATTATAATATACAACAGTACACAACAAGGCTTACATTTAAACAGTATTTATGCAGCTATAATTTATATATGCTATATAATGACAAGAGGTAATTGTTACACGATCACTTTCAGGACATAAGGGTGGCAAAAATGTAAAGAGTGATGGAGACAGAGGGTTAAAGTTGAATCTTTCATAACAAGAAGTCAGTAGATAAGATCCCAATAAAAGAAACAAGCGTGGTCTAGGTATATTATTTACAAATACCTAAAGGAATAGTTATAATAATTGGAAGCAATTTGGGAGGAATGAGAGCTGACAGTAGAATGTTTTAAGACTTTCAGTGCTACTTGATTTTTTCAAATTAGGTGCATGTATTGAATTCCATAGGTAAAGAATTTAGCCAAAATGACACAAAGTTATGAATACCAGACTAAAAACAATACATGGGAATGGGAAGGAAGAGAGATGAATTTTGCTCTCAAACAACTTCAGTGTGGCTTGATAATAATGTGTCCTTAACACTTGTATATCACTCACCAGAGCTCTTGCATGCATGGCATGAAATGCACTCATTTTCCTCACAAACCTCTCCTCTGTGCAGTTCACTGATTGTTCTTCACTCTGTGCAATGTCCTTCAACACTTCTCTACCTGACAAAACTCCTACTGACTTCTCAAGATGCTGCTAACAAGTCATTCTTTCTGTGAAGTCTTCCCTTGTGCTCCTCATCTTACAGTAGAATTAATTATTCCCTCATGTAAGTCTCCCATAGCATATATCCCATAACTTTATCATTACATCCCCACACAACCCCTGGCACCATTTGTTAGCTGTTTGTCTCTCCTGATGAACTGTGAGCTACTTCTTTTGGAGAAGAGACATATTTTATTCATGGTATGTCTTTGCTTTCCTTTACTGCATCACATACAAAGCCAAGCCTCTATTTGTATCTGCTAAATTAATTATGGAGCTTTGCTGCACACCAGAGAAGGTAGGGCAGCTATCATTAGCTTCCTTTGGCAGGTGAGGAAATTGAGTCTCAGGTTGACTGAGCACCTTTCCCAAGGTCACAGAGTGTGTTTACTTTGAGTGTTTGACAAAGTTCATCTCTCATGTCACATAATAAGAGAGAGGATTGTTTTTATTATTATTATAGAGATAATCACGATCTTCCCTTCAAGTCTCCTAGTGCACCTATGAGACACAGAACCAAGGTTCAGTTAAGCAAAGGGACTGGCCAAGCGTGGCCTCGGATCTGTTCCTGGTGGTGGAGTGGCACAGTGCTCCACTGTAGAATTGGCCCCGAGGAGCCTTCAGGCTCTTCAAAGTAAGTAATTCTTACTCCCTCCCACCAGGTCCCAGTGGGCTTCCAGCCCAGAACAAACTCTGCCCGCTCTTGGAGGCCCCAGGCTCAAGGCTGACAAGTGAACGCTAATGTGATTCTCTGGTACTGAGTTTTCTTGAGAAGAGAAAACTACAAGGGCACAGCGTGTGGAAATGCTAAGGAAAAAAACTCAAGTGTTACTATAGAACACATTATACACCATTACATGGCAACAATAACTCCACTCACAGACTATGTGGGTTTTTCACACTCTCTAAGTGCATAAAGCTTATTTATAAAATGTAGAGCCTTAAACAGAGCGAATACTTTTTGGAAAATAAAGTTTTCTAAGAGCAGGTGTGATTGCAGATGCCTAAGCAATATCACTCAATAAATGTTAATGGAATGATTAGAGGCTTAATAAGAAAGGCAATAAAAAGATTTTTCCTAATACTCAAGTCTTAAACTAGGTAAAATGTCCATGCCAAATACTTCATACCAATTAATTCCAAATAGTTTTAATTTGGTTTTTATCAATAGTGCTGTCTCTTAAACAACAGAAACTCGGGTTATGTATTCTCAGAACAATACTGTCCAAAGACAACTTGCTTTTAAGGCATTTCTTCATTGTCTATTATCCCGACTAGAGTAAAAAACTTCTTGAGATTCTGTTGATGCTGTTTTCACCCTGTTCATTAGCAGTAAAAGTGCTCAGAACCATATCCTTCATAGATTAAGCACCTAGAGAGCTCCCAGGATGGTTAATTGATGAACAGAGTACTGATGAAGTGAGCAAAATGCAAAAAATGACTTGCTACATTATTTGCAAAATAAATCTATTTTAAGAGATCTGTCTTTAGGCTATTCTGCAGGGGTGTGTGTGCGTGTATGTGTGTGCACATGCGTACACATTCATTATAAGACAATTAGTCTTTAATTTTAAAAAATATTATTATTTAATTTTGAAAAACAATAACCTTTTTTCGTGAAGTGTGCATACATCCGGAGCTAACGGAGAGGTCAAAACTATAGAGATAGTGATGTGTGGATCTTCAGCATATACAAAAATATTAGCATATAATGGATGTAATATAAAAATCTATAATGTTAAGTAGCTAAACTTTACAGATTTATATATGGTAAAACAACAAAGTTGACCTTCCAAATATCTTCTCCTATTTTTCCCAGTGTTCATTTCCCTCTGTTGATTTAAAAGCATAAGGCATGTTTTTCATTCATCCTTCCAGTTTCATCTTTCAGCATTCATAGGTTTAACTTTTTAGAGCATACCATATCTTTCTTTATTTTTTCAATATAAATGTTTTATACCCCAAGTGATTATTCCATTTATATCTACTTACTCATCTTTTCTACTGAACCTACATAACCACGTATCTTCTCATATTATTCAACAATCTGCAAAAATATTATTTTAAGCATTTTGGCATATGGTACACTAAATAGTGGACATTTATAGTATTGTAAAATTCTTGCTATTATAAAAATGTTGAGAAGATATTGGCATCAACAAGTATCTTTTAGGCCTTGATTTGAAGAAAATTTAGGACTTTATATATACAGAGATGAACTGTTCTTCAGACACAATGCAACAATTTATATTTGTATTGATAATTATGTGAGTGGCCATATTTATCCTTGCTACCATGGTATATATATATTTTTTAAATCTTTGATCAATTGACCAATAAAAAATATTCTTTAATATAATACTTCATTTTAATTTATT
>SJYV01004388.1:0-11664 GCA_006410875.1 Neotragus pygmaeus | reverse complement strand
GGAGTCCTTGACTGGGCATAGGGGTAGGGCAGCAGAAACTGCACTGCTAACAAGCTCCCAGGTGCTGCTGGGCTGGGAACCACACGGAGAGAGACTCTGCTTTCGTGCAATGCAGTCCTAAAGAAACACAACAGCAGCCACATAGACAACCTAAAATCTAGCAGCCACAGCTTTAAAAAGTAAAAATGAACAGTGCCAACATATTTTACATAATCCATTCTATTATTCCAACACGTAGTCAATATATAGGGCTTCCTTGGAGGCTCAGCTGGTAAAGAATCCTCCTGTAATGCGAGAGACCTGGGTTCGATCCCTAGGTTGGGAAGATCCCCTGGAGAAGGGAAAGGCTGCTCACTCCATTAGTCTGGCCTGGAGAATTCCATGGACCCTATAGTCCATGGGGTCGCAAGGAGTTGGACACGACTGAGCGACTTTCACCGACTCACTGTCAGTATATAAACATTGTGCTCTTTTCCTGCCAACTCTTTAAGATTCAGTGTGCATTTTACACTGAGACCCATCGCAAAACGGACTCGCAAATGCCCGGCTCCCGCGTGGCCGGCGGACCCCATAGCACAGCGCGGGCAGGTACGGGACGAAGGAACCGGCCCCGAGAACTACAACTCCCGGCGTGCTCGGGGCGCGGCCAGTGACGCACTTCCGGCGCGGCGGCGAAGGCGACGGCGAGGCAGCGGCAGGAAAACTACATCTCCCGGCGTGCTCCGGGTCATGCCCTGTGACACACTTCCGGCGCGGCGGCGACAGCACGCCCCCGGTGGCTTGGCGGCGGGGCGAGGGCGACCGCTCGGGCGGGCGGGCAGTNATACAAGGATCATTTTCATTGTGAGATCTAAGGTTTTCTTAAATTTCAAACAAAAACAAAAAACCTCAAGACAAGCACTCAGCATTTTAATAGGACATCCAGGGAGCATGGACCAGATTCAATCAGTAAAATCCACCTATTAGAAGATATCATATCGACAGTTAAGCCCAAACTTAACCCCGAGGCTTTAGTGTTTCACAATCCACTGGGGCCTTTCAAATGAGTATTTCATTTGATCCTCCCCACAATTTAGTAAGGTAGATGCCACTAGTTCCACTTCAGAGATGAGGAATCAGGCTCCCAGGGGTTACATGATGTACTTGTGGCACTTAGGCAGCTAGTTCAGTAGTTGAGAATGTGGGCCCTGAGGCAGACCCCCCAGGTTCAAGTCCAGGTCCTGATCACTGTGAACTATGTGAACTCGGGCAACTAACTTACTTTCACTGTGCTTGGATGTCTACATCCTAGAACACAGACAAATAACGATACTACCCACCTCACAGGGACGCTGTGAGGAATAGTTGAATTAGTACGTTAAAGAGGTTATAGAATTAGTCAGTCTGCAGGTGTCTGGCACACAGTTAGCACTTAAGAATTGTTCACAAGACTCAATTCCCAGAGCTAAGGGGTTTAAGGCTAGATGAGGTATCCTTATCTTTAGCAATTACACCGCTTCTATGATTCATCATTTTATCAGTAGAGAAATTAGCAATTTCTCACCA
Source organism: Neotragus pygmaeus (assembly GCA_006410875.1). Classification (NCBI taxonomy): domain Eukaryota; kingdom Metazoa; phylum Chordata; class Mammalia; order Artiodactyla; family Bovidae; genus Neotragus; species Neotragus pygmaeus. Next base: position 10,119 of record SJYV01004388.1, on the reverse strand, counting down.
AAGGAAAAGATGTGCTAAATTAAGGCAACCTTGAACTGGATATGACTTGAAAAGGAAGGAAAGGGCAAAAGTTCAAGTGCGGCTTCTTAAAAGAACCCCATTTATTTTTGTTTCCAGAAAATTACTGTGTGCCATTTAAGTATTTTCAGTCATTTCAGAACACAATGAAAGGTCAAGTTAAATGGACGTAATATTTGTGTAGCCCATGGTGACTGTCTGGGAGTCTGTTTCCCATGGCCTGGCCCTGGGTGTGGACAATGAAGCACTTCTCTGGGTGGGCACCCCTCACCCCCAGCACTCCCCTGCACCCACTCGACTGGAGCTCGGGGCAAGACAGGAGGACAAAGACGCAGCTGGCAATGCTGGAGTGCTAAGGACAGGAGCAATCTCACCCAGGAAGAGGGCAGAGGAATAGCACCAGCACACACTTTCTTGCTTCCAGGTTCTTGCAGCTCTGAAGACCCCAAAGGAGGCTGGAGTGCAAAGAAGTGGTGCTGGGAGGACAGACAGAGTGCCCATGACATCCAAGACACGGGGAAAAAACACCATGTGGCTAGAACAGGCTGCTGGAGATGCCGAAGCAGCAGAGAGCATCCTGGAAGAGAAGGGCTGGAAAAGTAGGATCAGAGGACCCTAAGGTGGGTCACATAAGGCCATGAATGAATGATTTCTCAATCCTCTTCAGGTAGACTTTGAGTAGGACTGGGAAATGGCCACGGTGGGGCTCTTAGCCATTATGTGTAGAGTGCAGCTGTGATGCAAGTCGAGGTTTCTTCCTAGAAATCACACCGCCTTCTAAACCATCATGTGAAACCTGCTCCTCCCAGCACAAGTGTAGTCTGGAGTGTTCAAAAGTCAAGTGCTGTGTGAAGGAACCCAATTAAGGAACTCAGGGAGTCTCTGACACAAGAGTTATATGTGAAAAAGGAAATTTCACTTGAAACAGGAACATATTCAGCATTAAAACACAAGTTATGGACTGTCATTCAGCTCAGAAGTCCTGCATGTCACTTTCACTTGAAACAGGAACATATTCAGCATTAAAACACAAGTTATGGACTGTCATTCAGCTCAGAAGTCCTGCATGTCACAAGTGTTAAGATAACGATAACATTCATATCGCACTTTAAAGTTTATAAAGAATTTTTTGTAGAAGTCTGGACCACATGGATGTTTTTCATACCCTAACAAGACATGTTCTTCATATTATTATGAGTCCCTAAGCATTGCTTTATACCACTGCAAATACTTTTTTTTTGATCTATAAATATTACACATAGAATTTTATCTAAAGTACTATACATAATGCCTGGAGAAGGAAATGGCCCACTCCAGTACTCTTGCCTGGAAATTTTCATGGACAGAGGAGCCTGGTGGGCTACAGTCCATGGAGGTGCAAAGAGTTGGACATGACTGAGCATGCACACACTCAGTATACATAACAGGCAAATGGTGAGTTTTAGGTACTGAATCTATTCTAAAATATCTACTATTTTCCCAGAATGACTAATTAAATATAATTTACATTAACTGAACTAGGTGTAAATATTGCAATACTCTGCACAGACCATTAAGCATATCTCATTAAGAAGTTTCTATATTTCCAAACCCTCAGACATTCTGAAGCAGTACTACAGATGAATAATTATTTTTAAAAAGAATGTGCTAAAGGATATCCCTCAAGGGTCTTTAAAAACAGCTCTTAATAGCATAAACAGGAAGCATGCCATAAGGTAATGAAGAATGGTGGAATAAAAATGATTGTGGCCTATTTCCATAAAGAAGCATGGAAAAAAAGAAAACAAGCTAAAATTACTTTCGGCTTGCTGAGTTAAAATGAACTGTTATGTCATTAGGCAAGTGTCTTATTTACTCTTTGCCCTATATACAATAATAACATGTGCTGTTGAGAGTCAAGAGTTCACATTAGCATTTTTTAATTTAGGAAAAAGAGGAAATTGTAAATCCTGAGGAACGGTTTTCCGGTTGACACAGTTGAGCATGCCTGGAGGGTGATGTGTATTTTGTATCCAATCTTTATTAAATGTTCTGTCCTTGAGACACAAAGATAACACTTCTGACCCACAGTCAGCAGAGCATTCACTCTGAGGTTCTTTCTCTCAGCTCTGACAATAAATTTGTGCTGATTTACCCTCTTTGGGTCATCTGGTTTCCTGTGTTACTGACAGCGTACATTTGGGAGACAGCTGCCTCGCTCTGCGAGAGAAGTTGCAGCTTGGAGAAGGGAAGTGAAGCAGAGAGCTAACCCTTGGCCTTGGTACTGGGTGCTTGCCAACTGATGTGTTAAAAGCAAGATTCTACACAGTTGAAACTGATACCGTCAGTATGGTAAGAACTCTGCAAATGTATTTACATTCAGAAAAGCTGCGATAGCTGGATATGCTAACTTCTAGAGTGAGTTAAACCTCCTGGAAGGTTGTATCAGTCCTTTCTATATTCCTGAGTATTCGGGTTGTTCCAAGTGTTGGTTTCTTCAAGCCCTTAATTCTCCATCATATTGGAAAATCACACTCTACGAAATTTAGATGTTGAGTCCTTGATCAGAATTAATCTGGCCTAGAGTATATGCATGCTAAGTCACTTCAGTTGTGTCTGGCTCTGTGCGATCCTATGGATTGCAGCCCACTAGACTCCTCTGTCCATGGGATTCTCCAGGGCAGAATACTAGACTGGGTTTCCAAGCCCTCCTCCAGGAGATCTTGCAAACCCAAGGATCAAACCTGCATCTCTTATGTCTCCTGCATTGGTAGGCGGGTTCTTTGCCACTAGTGCCACCTGGGAAGCTCTGAGTATACCTGGCCCAATATCAGTATCAGTTCAGTATCAGTTAGTCGCTCAGTTGTGCCTGACTCTTTGCGACCCCATGAACCGCAGCTCACCAGGCCACCCTGTCCATCACCAACCCCCAGAGTTTACCCGAACTCATGCCCATTGAGTCAGTGATGCCATCTAACCATCTCATCCTCTGTCATCCCCTTCTCCTTCCACCTTCAATCCTTCCCAACATCAGAGTCTTTTCAAATGAACCAGCTCTTCGCATCAGGTGGCCAAAATATTGGAGTTTCAGCTTCAACATCAGTCCTTCCAATGAACACCCAGGACTGATTTCCTTTAGGATGGACTGGGTGGATCTCCTTGAGGTCCAAAGGACTCTCAAGAATCTTCTCCAATACCAACACTACAGTTCAAATGCATCAATTCTTTGGTGCTCAGCTTTCTTGATAGTCCAACTCTCACATCCATACATGACTACTGAGAAAACCATAGCCTTGACTAGACAGACCTTTGTTGACAAAGTAATGTCTCTATTTTTTAATATGCTGTCTAGGTTGGTCATAACTTTCCTTCCAAGGAGTAAGCATCTTTTAATTTCATGGCTGCAGTCACCATCCACAGTGATTTTGGAGCCCCCCAAAATAAAGTCTGACACTGTTTCCACTGTTTCCCCATCTATTTTCCATGAAGTAGTGGGACTGGATACCATGATCTTAGTTTTCTGAATGTTGAGCTTTAAGCCAACTTTTTCACTCTCCTCTTTCACTCTCATCAAGAGGCTCTTTAGTTCTTCATTTTCTGCCATAAAGGTGGTGTCATCTGTAAATNTCGCTCACAGCTGACCCCCCGTCACTGCCTCACCCCCCGATCAAAGGCTCACTTCACCTCCTCCTGCCTCTGTCTTCCCGGCCCCAGTTCAGAGCCCCCAGCCCCTCCTCTGCCAGCATGCGGGAGCTTTGGACTTTCTCCTGCCTGCAGGCCTCGTCTGTCCTCCTGCCATTCAGTCACTAGCATCTGCACCACAGCTCCCCGGGGCCTCATGACGAAGACCAGATGCTTCACGGGGGCTTCTTCTGGCCTGGCTCCATGTGCCGCCCCAGCCCCTCGCCACCAGTCCCTTCCCTTCCAGCATGCTTCCCGGGCAGCCCATCCCGGTGTCCCCCACTTCGCCTCCTCAGCCCCCTGATGCTGCCGTGTCCCATAAGCTCCCCTGGGGCTCCCCCAAGCCCCGCTGGCCTCCCCGATGTCTCCTGTCTCGTGAGACCATGTTTGGACAATAGAGGACACTTGCACTTCCGGCATAAGAAAGCCCATTCCCAGGGTGATAGTTCCGTCTCAAGCCTTAGTCGTGACCAGACCCCAAAAGAGGTTATAGACCCCATGGAGGCTGTCGGTAAATGCTAAACTGAATAAAAGGAGTTCACACACGAGCAGAATGATCACAGGGGAAAACAACCTGCGAATTAAACGGGAGACACGCCGGAACCACCTCCCCACTTACATCACCAGCCTCCGAGAACAGGGACGGTGTTGGATTCATCTCTCCTCAGCAAGGTCCTTGAATGGATGAGATGGGAGAGTGCAGGTCAGTCACCTGGTCCAGGTCTAGCCCGCACTGCAGAGCAGATACTGATATCTGTCACCCCCATGGAAACGAGTGTGCTGAGTCCGCTAGCTATGTTTCTTCCCTGTGGNCCATTTCAAATGATGTACTTTAAATAAGCTGGATGACAATATACAGCCTTGACGTACTCCTTTCCCAATTTTGAACCAGTCTGATGTTCCATGTCCAGTTCTAACTGTTGTTTCTTGATCATGTATACAGGCTTCTCAGGAGACGGTCTGGTATTCTTATTTTTAAGGTGGTCTGATATTCTCATCTCTTTAAGAAATTTCCAGTTTGTTGTGATCCACACAGTCAAAGGCTTTCGTGTAGTCGATGAAGCAGATATTTTTCTGGAATTCTCTTGTTTTTTCTATGATCTCATTTACTAGGATTAGTAAATTTAAAACAAAACAAAAACAAAAAGGGAATTAATTCCCAGAGATACTAGGACCCTGCACTCTCACTGTCAAGGCCTGGGTTCAATTCCTGGTCAGGGCACTAAAATCCCACAAGCTGCATGGATCAGCTAAAATAAAAAGCAACACATGTTGGCTAGGATGTGGAGAAACTGGAATCCTCATGCACTGCTGGCGGGAATGTAAATGGTACCTTAGGAAACAAGCCGACAGTTCCTCAACCCAGCAATTCCACTCCCAGTTTCAATACTCCAAACTACTAAAACTATATGTCCTCCCAAATTCTTGTACATGACTATTCACGGCAGTATTATTCATAATAGTCAAAAAGTAGAAACACTCAAACATCCATCAACTAATGAATGGAAAAATAAAATACAGTATTTCCAATACAATGGAATAATGTTTGGTAATTCAAAGGAAAGAAATGTTAAATTATACCATAAAACAGATGATCTTTGAAAATGTTATGCTAAGTGAGAGAAGTGACATTGCTCAGTCATGTACAGCTCAGTCATGTAAAGCTATTAGGCTACATTGATTGTAGCCTAATAGTCATGCCTCTGTCCATGGCATTTTCCAAGCAAGAGTACTGGAGAGGGTGGCCATTTCCTTCTCCAGGGGATATTCCCAATCTGGGGATCAAACCAAGGTCTCCTGCATTGCAGACAGACACTTTACCCTCTGAGCTACCAGGGAAGCCCAAGTGAGAGAAGCGAGACACATATTGTATGATTACACCTATATGGATTGTCCAGAGCAGGAAAATCATAGCTTTGTAGTCACCAGGAGTTGAGAGCAGGGGAGAATAGGGAGCCAACACAGCTATGGGGTTTCTCTTCAGCATAATGAAAATGTTATAAAATTGATTTGTGCTTATGGTTTCATAACCCTGTGAATATACTAAATGCCACTGAATTGTTTGCTTTAAACAGTATGTGTGGTGTGCATAGGGTATATGAATTACATCTCAAACTGTGTTAAAAGCTCTATGCAGGAACTTCCCTGGCAGTCCAGTGGTTAAGACTCTGTGCTTACACTGCAGGGGGCATAGGTTTCATCGCTGGTCAGGGAACTAAGATCCTGAATGCCCTGCTGTGTGCCAAAAAGATAAATAAAAATAAAAATGTGATATTAAAAAATAAAAACTTTTAAAAAGCTCTATGTGTACTTTGAAGAAAGCTGTGTGCCGAAGAATTGATGCATCTGAACTGTAGTGTTGAAGACTCTTGAGTGCCTCTTGCACTGCAAGGAGATCCAACCAATCCATCCTAAAGGAGATCAGCCCTGGGATTTCTTTGGAAGGAATGATGCTAAAGCTGAAACACCAGTACATTGGCCACCTCATGCGAATACTTGACTCATTGGGAAAGACTCTGATGCTGGGAGGGATTGGGGGCAGGAGAAGGTGACGACAGAGGATGAGATGGCTGGATGGCATCACTGACTCGATGGACGTGAGTCTGAGTGAACTCCGGGAGTTGGTGATGGACAGGGAGGCCTGGCGTGCTATGTTTCATGGGTTGCAAAGAGTCGGACACGACTGAGTGACTGAACTGAAGTGTACTTTAAAAGCAAGTTCAAATATGATACTCCCCCATTTCTTACCTTACCTAGGAAAAATTAATAATTTCCTCTACACTGTCAAACCAGTTGTTATTACACTCCATTAGTTCTTTATTACCCATATTAGGATGAAAGCTTCTGAACAGTAAAAACCTTGTTACTCTTCTTTGAATCTTCTGCACCCACTCTCCCAAGACATAACACAATGCATTACAGAGTAGGTACTCAANAGGCGACCGAGGACACCTCGGTGGAGAAGCTCAAGGAGCGCTGCCTCAAGCACGTAAGGCCGGCCGCGGCTCCAGGCTTCCCTCTTTCTCCCGCCGCCTCCGCCGCCCGCTGGACCCTGGGGCTCCGGACCGGCGCTTTATCCTCTACCTTCTGGTCCAACTCCCCTCAAGACAGCCCGGGGGGCCGGGGCGCATTGGGGACGCGGGCTGGGAGAGGCCAAGTCGCCGCCGGAACGGGGCCTCCTGCGGTTCCAGAATCCATCCATCCGCGCATGCTGTCGCGGCGAGGTTCCCGGAGCTGAGAGTTAGTGCCCAAGAAGTTAGAGACCCGCTGGGAGAAGCGCCTTCCCCTGACCTTGCAGGGCCGGCTGCTTGGAGCCATTTCCTGGGGCTGGCATGGGGGCCGGCGCCTGGCTCTGGCCACTGGTGCGCCCCCGCACCCCCTCACCGTGGCTGGAATCACTTAGTGTGGCTTGGCCGAACTGGTCCATGCACCCCTTGCTGTCCTTGGCCTTTTCGTGGATTACGCGGGCAGGTCGGGGAGAGGGCCAGTTTTTAAAGTTTGTTCAGGTGACGCATCCCTTGTAGGTTCCTCAGAGTTCTAGTCTTTGTCTATCTCTTTAAGCTTCTCGACTCTGTAAGGCAGGCCAAGACATCTGTCCGTGTGACTCAGGCTGCCTCAGGAAACTCTATCCTTTGCAGGGTCTAGTATCTCCGTGTCAGAGTTTAGGACAAAGGAGGCCACAGCCTCTTACTGCGCATTTCACGTAAAAAGTGTGCCTGTGTGCCATTGACTCGCATGCTTGTTCTGGGCCCACCAAGAGCCTAGCCCTGCCTCTTTCTCTTAGCGTGGTCTGCAAGGACAGGCCTGCGGCTATNAGAGTTTAGGACAAAGGAGGCCACAGCCTCTTACTGCGCATTTCACGTAAAAAGTGTGCCTGTGTGCCATTGACTCGCATGCTTGTTCTGGGCCCACCAAGAGCCTAGCCCTGCCTCTTTCTCTTAGCGTGGTCTGCAAGGACAGGCCTGCGGCTATGTTTAGGGACTCCCGCAAAATGCTGTCGGGTCCTTTCGGGAGTCTGGTTCTGTGAAGTTGTGTAGTTGTTGCAAGCAGGCCAGAGAGCATTCTGGTTGCCAGAGTCCCCTTCCGGAAAACCCTGGATGTGAACAGTGTCTTGGTCTCACGTCAGGGAGGAGGGGGATGTGGGCTGACACACTTGGGCAGCGATGTTCTGGCCGTTTCTGTTTCTGACGCGGTGACGGGTGGTTTCACTAAAAACCACCTCAACAGCGCTCAGCGGAAAGGCTGGGAGCCCCCTGAGCGTCCAGACTGTCAGAGCGAGGCTCGCTGCCTGCCCAGTGCATACCTCCCTGAGATGCTGTGTCCACCCGGTCAGCACAGCAGCCCCTTGAGGGCTGGCATACCTTAATTAAAAAATAATGCCACTGGAAAAATGGTACCAGTGGACTTGTTGGACACACGGTTGCCACAGAGCTTCAGTCTGAAAAGCCCAGTATCCAGGAAGCAAAATAAAGCCAGGGCACAACCAAACGGGGCAGGCCTGTGAACGGAACCAGGTTGTCAGTCGAGAGAGCTGCTTGGCGGTGCTGGCCTGTCACCTGCTGAGTCAGGCTGGGGCGTCAGCGGGTACATTGGTGTGGCACTTAGTTTAACTCACCAGTGGGAAGGATTGGCATAACCATCAAAATGTTATGTTCTGGAGGGAAAACGAAGCAAGCACTCTTAGATTCACGGAGGCTTGCTAAGGATTTCTGGAGCACCTGGGGTTAATGAGGGAACCAGTTTCATTAGGCTAACTAGTCACATCATGCTGCTGATATTTTTATTTCAGTCGGTACTGAGGCATATCATTTGGGATGTTTTCTGGCACTAATCCTACTTTGAATGAGATCTTATTCCACCCTGTAGATTTTATTCCTGGCTGAGGTGAGTGGCAGGCCAGCAGCAGGGGACTTCCACAGCCAAAAAATACCGGCATACATTTTGGGACTCAGAGCTGAGGTGTCAGGAGGTCCTCACACCTCTGTGCCTGTGCCGCCCTGGGGGCAGAGTTCGCGGCCTTGTGAGCCCATCAAGAGGCATTTTCAGTTAGGAAACAGGGTTCTCGAGTTGTGTGCTTGACCGTCACCCCAGAAACCCGTGCACTAAGCTTAGATCATGGTGTCACCGCTCCACTCAGGCTCCTCCTGCCTGGCTTCCCACCCTTGCGTGCCTGAGCCGGGGTTCTCTGTCCCTCCCTCCTGCCCCTCTACTCAGAGGGGACACTGTGGGCTTCCTCCCACCACAGGGCCCTTGGGAACTTACTGGTTTTTTCACGCTTTTCGTTATGCACATGCGTCTTTAAATGAATGAAGCAGCTTTGTTAGTGAAGGTTTATTATCGTAACTTTTACAGAAATGCATTGCCACTGTGGCCTTTCCCTTCTTGGTTTTGTATCGATTGGGACCACCGTGGTGGTCTCCAGCCCAAGCTTAGATCACGGGGCAGAGTAAATTATCTTGTGTAACCGGAGGGTCATGCTTTTAAGGCAGTGGCCCCCTGCGGCGTGGTGGGTGTTTTCTGTGTGATAAGCTCGCCGGCTCGCAGCCTGCTAGCAGGACACCACACCAAGGCGTGTCCTCACGTGACACTGATGTCAAGGGGAAGAAAGCCTGTCTCCAGTCCTCTGAGAGGAGGCGGGCTAGCTGGCCCTGCCCCAGCCGTGGGCTCAGGTCGGCTCTCCCACTGCCCGGGCCGAGCTCGCTCCAGCGCCTCCGCTGGGAACAAAGGGAAGCGCGAATCAGCAGGTGTACTGCGAGGGACTCACGCTCGAGTTCTGCTCCCGGCGCCTGTTGACAGGCCGCAGAGGACAGGTTTTTTTTTCAGGAGCCAGTATGCGGATTGTTTTGGAAAGTTGTGTTTCATAGACTGCATCCTGAACTTGGCACACCAGCTAGCCTGCAGATTTTAGAATTAGAAGAAGCACACCCAGTATTTCTGGGAGCAGGGCCATCGTGAGATTCCAGGGAGGGGTGTCTCTGTCATACGTGGTCCGAGTGTGTCTTACTATTGGCTGGTTTCCACCTTTGTCCCTGCCAACCCCCCCACCCCGGCTTGCGTGCATCTGTAGCCCTGAAGCCCTCCTGAGCCCTCTCTCCTGTTGGATTGCTGAAAACTCTGGTTGGTCTTCAGACACCCGTGTTGAGAGGTGAAGTGCAGGCTTAGCTTCCCCTTCAGGGTGAGCAGTTAGTGTCCAGGGCATCTGATGGCAGAGGGAGGTGGAAAGGCGGCCCCGCTGAGCTGAGAAGGATGGCGAGGACCCTGGGGCTGTTGCGTCTCCCGTGTTGGGGCAGCCTTGGCTTCAGCACCTATGCCCCCCCACATCGTGTGTTCTGGGGTTTCTGGGCTGCTGATCAGTAACGCAACCACATACCAGGTGACCCCCTTCCAGCCGCCAGGCAGGCCGTGCCAGCTGTGTCTGTAGCTTACTGTGGGGTCCCTGTG
>SJYV01004374.1:0-18309 GCA_006410875.1 Neotragus pygmaeus | reverse complement strand
AAGGGCCAACTCATTCTGACAAAGGTCCAAAGTGATTCAACCCAGGAAAGATTTTCTTTTCAACAAATGGTGCAAGACAAAGGGACAGCCACATGCAAAAGAATGAAGGTGCCCCTACCCAATGCTATACTCCCAATTACCCAAAACAGGCCTCAACTCTAAATTTAGTTAACTTTAAATATAAAACTTCTAAAGGAAAACCTAAGAGAAAATCTTTGTTACCGTGGATATATGACACCAAAAGCATAACCTATATACGGAAAAACTGCTAAACTGCACTTTCAGTTCAGTTCAGTCGCTCAGTCATGTGCGACCCCATGAAACTGCACTTTATCAGCAATAAAAACCTTTGCGTTTCAAAAGACTCTCTTAAGAAATTGAAAAGGGACTTCCCTGGTGGTCCAGTGGTTAAGACTCCCAATGCAGGGGGCACAGGTTTGATCCCTGGTTGAGGAATTAAGATCCCAAATCCCATATGCCACACAGCATGGCCTAAAAAATTAAAAAATGGAAAGAAAATATGCAGACTGGGAAAAAAATATCTGAAAACTATACATCTGATAAAGGACTTGCATCCAAAATATATAAAGAATTCTTAGGACTAAATAAAAGACAACCCAATTAAAACTGGGGCTAAGTTCACCAAGAAAGACATTTGAATGGCTCTTTAGCCCATGTAAAGATGCTCAATAGCATCGGTCACCAGGGGAATGCAGACCAAACCCACACTGAGATCCACCTCACACCCACCAGGACAGCTGGCATCAGATGACACGGAGATGGTGAGGAAGTGAAGTACACACTCAGCACTCAGGTGGGAACGTGAAACGGTGGCTCTGTGAGTCTACTCCTGGGCATTTGGCCCAGGGGACGGGACACCTGTCTGCACACTCAGACCCAAAGTTCACAGCTGCACGGTCACAACAGCCCAAAAGGGGAGCAGCCAGACAGCTGCTGGCGGGTGAGCAGATCCCTGCACAGTGGGTAAAGCTCACAGGCTGGAGCTGCTGCCCCAGGCTGCACGGAGGAACCTTGAAGGCACCACGCCCAGAGAAGGAGCGAGAGGCTCTATCCTGTGACTCCACTTGTGGAAAAGTCCAGAAAAGGCCAGCCAACAATCAGAGAGCAGATCAATGGCGCTGGCGGCTGAGGGCGGGAGTGGGGACTGCGTGCACACGGACATGAGCACTTTTCTGGAAATGCTCTAAAAATGACTGCAAAACTCTCCTTATTTAATGTACTAAAAAATCACTGACTTGGCACACTAGATCCAGGTAAAACTCTGCATGTAGATCCTTTCTCAATAAAGCTGCTCAAAGTACTCGGCCACACCAGGGTCTCTCAACCTCAACACCACTGCCACCTCGGGCATCCTGGGCACTGTGGGGCACTCAGCACTCTCCCTGAGTGGGAGCGTTCCCTGTCACCCGGGGGTGTCAGCCACAGTGTCTCCAGAGAGGGCCCAGCATCCCACAGGAGAGGCCCTACTCAGGGACAACACTGGTCTAGACCAGCCTTCCAACATCTGCACGATCTGTGGCCGTGCCGTCGGCATCCTGCAGACTGGATGTCCATAAATTGGGCTGGACAATGACATTTCCACTTTTTTTAATGACTGCAGTGAATGTTGCAATGGACGTCCTCACACACAGGTGTTCACAACACCTTTTTTTTCCAGGTTTTGTTTTTGGCTACGCTGGGTCTTCGACACTGTGTGGGCTTTCTCTAGCTGCAGAGGGGGGCTCCTCTCTCGATGCAATACAGGAGCTTCTCATCGTGGTGGCTCCTCTGGTTGAGGAGCATGGGTGCTAGGCGCGTGGGCTTCAGCAGTCGTGGCTCAAGGGCCCTACAGCACACGGGCTCCAGTGGGTGTGGTGCAAGGGCTTAGCTGTCCTGCAGCCTATGGGATCCTTCCGGATCAGGGATGGAAGCCACGTCCCCTGCACTGGCAGGCAGGTTCTCATCCACTGGACCACCAGTAAGTCCTTTCTAACGCTTCTGATGAAGGACCCCCAGGTGGCAAACTGCTGGGCCAGGGGACATGCAGTACAAGTCATTCCACGTGCTGTAAGAGCTCAGGTCCATCTGAGCAGCCACGGCACGAGGGGAGCCAGTTTCTGGACTCGCCATGAGAGCCTGGTGTAGAGGGCGGCACTGTGCCAGTGGCCTCGGCACTCAGCACAGGCCAAGCACAGCCTAGGAAGGGCCTCAGTCCAGGAACCCTAGCCGCAGCCTAGGAGGGGCCCCAATCGGGGAAGCCTAGCCACAGCGGGTGTGAACCAGCTGGAACCTGAATGTGCCGGCAGACACGGGGATGGAGTCAGCCAAGGGCCCAGCTATTCAGGAAGGGGGGCAGGCCTGCTCCTTTCACCACAGCCTCGGGGCCCTGACCTGAAGATGGGACAGCAGCTCGACTACGGCAGCTGCTTTAAGAAGCCTGAGGTAGGACAGAAATCAGGCAGCGAGACTCCAAGGACGCCACATCTTGTCCTGACATGGAAGATAAACTACCACCCTGCATGGCAGGGCTCCTCCTGTCCTGCAAAAGCACATGTCCACTGCCACACAGCGGCCAAGGGCCACTGAGGTTGCACAGGCCAGAGACCCTGGATCTGGACAAGGTGGACGTGAAGCCATTGGTCAACAAAGGTTTTTATCCAGAGAGGCAGAGCGACTGCCCAAGACCATGAAGCCACTCAAGACACGCACAGCCCAGGGACCCACAGGCCTCAGCNTATTACCTTTGAGCCCCTCATCCACTTCTGTCACTACCTCTATCACATGCAACTACTGCAATTATTCACCACATTTAATAAGAATTATTTATTTGTAGATTTCACAGACTGTATAGAAACACATGTGCTTTCAAATGTATGTAAATGTGCTGTATTAAAGCTCTCATTGTTTCTGTTTTTTACTAAGTACTGTGTATTTATGATTCAGCTATGTTTTTCTTACTCCAAGAAATCTTTGTATCTAACTGTTGTATATAATCCATGGTGTGTTCATTCTCAGTCCTGTCCACTTGGGTTGCCTAGACAAGCTTTCCATCACATACACATGCACACACGTATACGATCATACAAATTCATACTCATGTACATACACTTGCATGCACACACCACATGTACACACACTCATACACACTCACTGCACACATACATGAATGTTGCAATGATCATTCTCCAAAAGCCCCATTATGAACATGTAAGGACATTTTTGGTACATGGATCCTGAAGAAGAACTGCTGAGTGATAAGCCATGTTTATAACTAAATATTTCCAAATAGTGTCAGGCTGTTCTCCAGAATGGCTCAGGGTTCCCACGGTCCTGCATCTCAGCTGGCACTTGACATTATTCAGCTTTCTAATGTGTCTGGTCTAACAGTGTGTGAGAAGCCTTTATTAAAACAGCTTCTCAACACTTAAACTGAATTCTGTCTCTTCGTATGTGTAGCCTGCTGTTGTTCAGTCTCTAAGTCATGTCTGTCTTTTTGCGTCCCTACAGACTGCAGCACACCAGGCTTCCCTGTCCTTCACTCTCTTCCAGAGTTCACTCAAACTCATGCCCACTGAGTCGGTGATGCTATCTAACCATCTCATCCTCTGCTGCCCACNTCTGGTGTACAGCCCAATGTTTCAGATATATATATATATATCTGAATATACACACACACACATATATATTCTTTTTCACATTTATTTCCATTATGATTTATTACAAGATAATATACTTCCATTTGTTATATAGTAGGACCTTGTTTTTTATCTCTTTAATATATATAGTAGCTTGTATCTGTTAATCCCCCCCAAATATGGACTGCTTAAGAATTTGCTTATCATCCTTGCGTGGGGGCCATGCTAATCTCTGTATCATTCCAATTTTAGTTATATGTGCTGTGGAAGCGAGCATTATACTTGTGATATCTTAATGGATTCTTCAACTATTACCAGATGCTGTCTTGGTATTTTAAACTCTTAGAGTCAGCCACAGTGCTTATGCCCTGTGTTTATCAAAGAACTTGCTGTGTGGATAGATCAAAAGTTGAGATGGAAGGCCCACAGATTTTTGTGATTCTAGAGCTGAGGTTGTAATGCTTAGTATACAAATAACCAAGTAACTTGAAAGGTGGGTTCTTAGAAAGATTGGAACAGTTGCCAAAGATGAATGGGTGAGCAAGAGCTCTCTCTTGTGTAGGGCAGATCATTGCTGCTCAGGCCTCCTGTGGGTATAACTTCTGAAAGCTTGTTGGAGGACTCATCCCTGTAGCTTTCTGAGGCTTGAGCGGGAAGTATATATTTTTGCAAAACCTGGAAATTCCCTTAGAGTACAGTTTGAAACTTTACTCATACCTTCAAACATATTTTGGAATTTAAAATAGCTGTAAAAATTCCTGTTGCCCCAATAGAGTTCCCAAGGCAGTGTGTCTCTCCTTCNTGTAGCTTTCTGAGGCTTGAGCGGGAAGTATATATTTTTGCAAAACCTGGAAATTCCCTTAGAGTACAGTTTGAAACTTTACTCATACCTTCAAACATATTTTGGAATTTAAAATAGCTGTAAAAATTCCTGTTGCCCCAATAGAGTTCCCAAGGCAGTGTGTCTCTCCTTCCATATTCTTACTTCCTAAGCTCTCCCCTCACCACAAGCCCCCCACCCTGTCCCCACCAGCCATTTGAGGAGACATCGCTGATGGCAGAAAAGCCTTCTGAAAACCCCTAGGTGCCTCATGCCACGCGTGTATGGCTTTAGGATTGACAGATGATTTTTTAAAATAGTTTACCTTTTCACTCTCAGGAGATTTTTGAAGTTCTGATCAGGGAGTCTAAAAATTCACATTTTACCTAATTGATGGTGAGGAGGGTGCCTATCTTACCTGTTTGGATTTTTTTTTCAGTCAAAGTTTAATGAAATATTCTGTATTACCTATGATCTTTTATTTAAAAGTGAGAACAGACTATGAGGAAATGTATAAAATCTGTTTAAATTAGCAGAGCAAAAATCATGTTCGTACCAGTGTTATTTATAAATATTGAGATGTTGTTTATTTAAGCATGATAAATATATTCTATTTTGATGGTTGAATGAAGCTTGCTTAGAATTAAATTTTTTATTGTCATTTTTCTGAGTGGCTATGACTTTTTCTAGCCAACCTAAGGGGTTTTATAATGTTTCTCTGGTCACTTAAGCTGTATTTATAATTTTTTAGTAGTACTTTCTGAAAATTTCCAAGGCATAGCATAAAAATTTGTGTTACAGACGTGTTTCTTCTTGATTCTTCCTGCTTTGGTCTCACTGTTCCCCACCTCCATCCCTTCAATTCCTCCACGCACATACCCCCCACACCTCCCAGTTCTGGGTCAATTTATTTTTTGCCTCATAGGTAGTGATTATTGTAAGTTCAGCTCTAAGGCCATCTCTCAGGTTTCAGATTTCCTTTAGGAGAACTGTGCCCTATTCCCGCCTCACTTTCTTATATCCAGCACAAAAGTAAGTTACAGAAATAGAGGAGGAAACATCTGTTTATAAAATGTGATATTTGAGTAAAATTCTAAATGCACCATGGTTAACGGCAGAGCTTCATAGAATCAGGTCAGCCTGTCTTATTTGGATTTCCTGTGGTTTTTAATGCTGCGTTGTTCATACCGTGTGTAGACGCCTTCCACCATGCTTTTCATGTCAGTCTCTACTTCTGTTGCCACCATTTAAATTCACAACATTAGCTCACATCTCTGGCCCGTTAACCTTTTCACTGGGTTTTCCCTGCCTCCATGGTCAAGTTCCTTCAATCTGCAAATCCCACAAGCAGCGGCTGGATTTATATGTCTGGACATTGTTAGGAGTGGGGTCACTGTGCTGCCCAGAATACTCCCAGCATTATGGTCCTGACTCTCAGCCTCTTCAAGCCTCTTTACCGTGAGTGCCACATTAATTTTCTAGTCTTATCACCTGCTGCTCCTTGACCCCCAGATTCTACCCTGTTGATCTGACAAGCCTGACAGTCCCTGAGTGGGTATTGCTTTTCCTCCCACCTGTCTCTGTGCTGAGAAATCTGACCCACCTTGGAAATGGCAGCATCTTCTGCATTACTTTCCAGATCCCTGCCATTGGCAGCGTTCCTGTGCTTTAGTCAGTTCCGGTGTCACTCATCGGGCATTATTTTTACATTTGTAGGCTCTTATCTGCCTTGCCGGAGGGTAGGAACCCTGGACACACTCAACCTGCTTGGTCTGCAGCGCTCAGTCTTTCATCCCCTTCTGGTTCTTTCCCCCGTCACCATTCTCATTTCTCCTGCTGTAAAGTAACAACTACTGCAAATTCTCTTTTTACCCAAAATTCCCCTCCCAGTACAGCCATCTCTCTCTCTTCTTGCCACCATGATTTTTTTTTTTAATGGAAGAGACTGGCTTTATTGATTTTTCTTATAAAGTTCATTGGAGAAAAATACAAATAATACAGAATTTGAAGAGGGTAAAAATCATCCAAAATGCCATCACCCAGAGATAAATTGCTTTTTACTAAACATCCTGTCCCATTTCACACATAAACACACACACACTCTTGTATGTGATACACAATTTTATATCAGTGAAATCACAGTGGACATACTGTCCAGTGAGCTCCTTAAAAAAAAATCAGTATTTTGGAGACATCTTTCCATGTCAGGTCATGTTAATCCTTATCATTTCTGTAAGCAGTTCTCAAATAGTCCATTGGATAAAAAATTATTTACCACTTTTTGATGAGGATACCCATTCTTTCCTCATTTTTCATTTGTATTGCTAATACTGTAGTTATATTGGTTAGGGTTCTTCAGAAAACCAGTCAATCCTAAGGGAAATCAGCCTTGAATATTCACTGGAAGGACTGATGCTAAAGCTGAAGCTACAATACTTTGGGCATCTGATGTGAAGAATCGACTCATTGGAAAAGACCCTGATGCTAAGAAAGATTGAAGGCAGGAGAGGGATAACAGAAGATGAAATGGTTGGATGACATCATCAACTCAATGGACATGAATTTGAGCAAACTCGAGGAGATGAGGAAGTACAGGGAAACCTGTCATGCTGCAGTTTTCTCAAAGAGTTGCAAAGAGTCAGACATGACTGAGTGACTGAACAGCTCCAGAGAAACGGAACCAGGGGACACACACATGGAAAACTTTTTATGAAGAATTGGCTCATGTGATTATAGAGGCTGAGAAATCCCAAGAAATCCTGTGGAAAGCCTGAGAACCAGCAAGCAGGCAGGCCTCAGGCAGAGAGAGTAGCTTTTCTCTTGCTCATCCTTTTAGTCTATCAGACCTTTTAGGGATTGGATGAAACATTAGGGAGGACCATCTACTTTACCCAGTCTACTGATTCAAATGGCAGTCATATCCAGAAACATCTTCATGACACCCAGAAATATGTTTAACCAAATAGCTGAGTACCCAGTGGCCCAATTAAGCTGGGACAGAAAAATAACCATCCCAATAATGAATATCTTTATATAGCTATTCTTAAACTCACCCCTCTCTTCCCATTATCTCTTTAAAAAAATATTATTTTTTTATTTGACTGCACCAGGCCTTAATTGTGACTCGCAGGGTCTTTTAGCTGCAGTACGTGGGATCTAGTTCCCTGACCAGAGATTGAACTTGGGCCCTTTGAGATGGGACTGCAGAGTCTTAGCCACTGGACCACCAGCGAAGTGCCCCCATTATCTCTTTAGGATAAATTCCTGCATGTGAAATTGGTAGGTCAAATATGTGTGTATTCTAGATGATTTTATTGCCCATCAGAAAGGTAAAGTTTTTAGTGGCTTTTCCACTGCCCTCACCAACATAAATATTGCCAAATCATCCTAGTCTTTGCCATCTTAATGCTTTAAAAATCTTTTTTTTTTTTTTGCATTTCTTTCAAGAGTAAGATTGAATATTCTTTTGTAAGTTAATGTTTGCATGTGTTTGTGTGTTCCTTCAATTAGACTGACTGCTGTATACTGGACTCTTTTAGGGTCCTAAATCCAAATAATTCCAGTCTTTAATGGAGCTTTTGATTTTGTGTGTGTGTGGAATTGCCTAATCAGATCCTCTGTCCATTTTACTATTTGAGTGTTTTGTCTTTATTCATTGATGAGAACTTTTCAAAAATTATGCATGTTACCACATTTCAAACTGTGGTGCTGGAGAGGGCTCTTGAGAGTCCCTTGGACAGCCAGGACATCAAATCAGTCAGTCCTAAAGGAAGTCAACCCTGAATACTCACTGGAAGGACTGATGCTGAAGGTAGTTCAATAGTTTGGACACCTGATGTGAAGAGCCTACTCTTTCGTGCTGTGAAAGATTGAGGGCAGGAGGAGAAGGGGCAGAAGAGGATGAGATGGTTAGGGAGCATCACTGACTCAATGAACATGAATCTGAGCAAACTCCAGGAGATAGCGAAGGACAGGGAAGCCTGGTGTGCTGCAGTCCATGGGGTCTCAAAGAGTCTGATTTAACTTAGTGACTGAACAACATTAATATATATTATCACAGTTTAAAATTTTTGGCTTTTCAGTTTTAAGAAAGAAGAATGGAGCTGGAGGAATCAAGCTTCCTGACTTCAGGTTATACTACAAAGCTACAGTCATCAAGGCAATATAGCACTGGCACAAAAACAGAAATATAGACCAATGGAACAAGATAGAAAGCCCAGAAATAAACCCATGCACCTATGGGTACCTTATTTTTTGCGAAGGAGGCAAGAATATACAATGGGGCAAAGACAGCCTCTTCAATAAATGGTGCTGGGAAAACTGGACAGCTACATGTAAAAGAATGAAATCAGAACACTTTCTAACACCATACACAAAGATAAACTCAAAATGGATTAAAGACCTAAATATAAGACCAGAAACTATAAAACTCTTAGAGGAAAACACAGGGAGAATGCTCTATGACATAAACCAAAGCAAGAGCCTCTATGACCCACCTCCTAGAGTGACAGAAATAAAGCAAAAGTAAACAAGTGGGACCCGATTGAACTTAAAAGCTTTTGCACAGCAAAGCAAACTATAAGCAAAGTGAAAAGACAACCCTCAGAATGGGATAAAATAATAGCAAATGAAAGTGAAAGTGAAGTCGCTCAGTTGTGTCCAACTCTTTGCGACCCCATGGACTGTAGCCTATCAGACTTCTCCGTCCATGGGATTCTCCATGCAAGAATACTGGAGTGGGTTACCATTTCCTTCTCCAGGGGAATCTTCCTGACCAAGGGATCGAACCCAGGTCTCCCACATTGGAGGCAGACACTTTAACCTCTGAGCCACCAGGGAAGATCTAATAGCAAATGAAACAACTGACAAAGGATTAGTTTCCAAAATTTATAAGCAGCTCATACAGCTCAATACCAGAAAAACAAACAACCCAATCAAAAAGTGGGAAAAAGGCCTGGATGGACATTTCTCCAAAGAAGACATACAGATGGCTAGCGGACACATGAAAAGATGCTCAACATTGCTCATTATTAGAGAAATGCAAGTCAAAGCTACAATGAGATGTCACCTCACACTGGTCAGAATGGCCCTCATCAAAAAGTCTGCAAACAATAAATGCTGGAGAGGGTGTGGAGACAGGGAACACTCTTGGACTGTTGGTGAGAATGTAAATTGATACAGCCACTATGGAGGATGGTATGGAGTCTCCTTAAAAAACTAGGAATAGAACCGCTATATGACCCAGCAATCCCACTCCTAGGCATATACCCTGAGGAATTCAAAATTGAAAGAGACACATGTATCCCATTGCTCATTACAGCACTATTTGTGATAGCTAGAACACTGAATGAACAGATATTTCCATCGACAGATGAATGGATGAAGAAGTTGTGGTTTATATCCACAATGGAATATTTAGTTCAGTTCAGTTCAGTTCAGTCACTCAGTCGTGTCCGACTCTTCACAACCCCGTGAATCACAGCACGCCAGGCCTCCCTGTCCATCACCAACTCCCGGAGTTTACTCAAACTCATGTCCATCAAGTCGGTGATGCCATCCAGCCAGCTCATCCTCTCTTGTCCCCTTGTCCTCCTGCCCCCAATCCCTCCCAACATGAGGGTCTTTTCCAATGAGTCAACTTTTCACATGAGGTGGCCAAAGTATTGGAGTTTCAGCTTTAGCATCAGTCCTTCCAATGAACACCCAGGACTGATCTCCTTTAGGATGGACTGGTTGGATTTTTTGCAGTCCAAGGGACTCTCAAGAGTCTTCTCCAACACCATAGTTCAAAAGCATCAATTCTTTGGCCCTCAGCTTTCTTCACAGTCCAACTCTCTCATCCATACATGACCACTGGAAAAACCATTTATTCGGCCATAAAAAGAACACCTGTGAGTCAGGTCTAACGAGGTGGATAAATCTAGATCCTATTATAGAGAGTGAAGTGAGTCAGAAAGAGAAAGAGAAATACCATATTCTAACACTTCTCAAGGGGATCTTCCCAACCTAGGGATCGAACCCAGGTCTCCCGCACTGCAGGCTGAGCCACCAGGGAAGCCCATATTCTAACACATGGAATCTACAAAAATGATACTGAAGATTTTATTTAGAGGGCAACAATGGCGAAATAGACATAGAGAATAGACTTATGGACATGGGGAGAGGGAAGGAGAAGGTGAGATGTATGGAAAGAGTAACATGGAAATTTATGTTACAGTATGTAAAATAGAGAGCCAACAGGAAATTGCTGTATGGGTCAGGAAACTCTAACAGGAGCTCTGTATCAACCTAGAGGGTTGGGGTTGGGAGGGAGATAGGAGGAAGTTTCAAAAGAGAGGGGATATATGTATACCTATGGCTGATTCATGTTGAGGT
This sequence comes from Neotragus pygmaeus, assembly GCA_006410875.1. Classification (NCBI taxonomy): domain Eukaryota; kingdom Metazoa; phylum Chordata; class Mammalia; order Artiodactyla; family Bovidae; genus Neotragus; species Neotragus pygmaeus. The sequence continues at coordinate 7,479 of SJYV01004374.1, read as the reverse complement.
TTGACAGAAAACAGCGAAATTCTGTAAAGCAATTATCTTTCAATAAAAAATAAATTAATTAAAAAATTGGCTTTTATGATTAATATGAAAAGGCCTTTGTACTCCTAAAATTGTAAAAATATTAATCCACAGTTTCTTCTGGTATTTTTATGGTTTTTTTTAAAAATTATCATATATATTTTTTATACTTCCAAATGNTGACAGACTTAAAAATCAGAAGCTTTGGATTTGAGCTATTCTCCCATGAACTCCATTCAAGGATTTAGAGCACTTACTAAAGATTCTTCAATTCCTTTGTCTAAAATTTATCATAATACATTCGTATTTTAATATGAATGTTCATTATTATTTATTGAACAAATAAGCTTGCAGCACTAACTATGGCAAGCTATCAATACTATTCTTAGTATCTTACATACATAAAGTTCTTGGCCTTCAGTAAACTCTGTTATGCAGACACTAGCATTATCTCTGCTTTACAAGTGAAGAAATGAGATCCAGAGGGTAACTAACTTGTTCAAATCTATATAGCTTGTTAATGTTGAGGACAGGATTCTAACTTTGGCAGTCTAGCTACACAGTCAATGGCCCTGACATGTTTCTAACTAAAGGTCCCAAAACAACACGATCTTAATAGTTTTCAGGCAAATGACGTAGGACTATTACTATTGTGTATGTAACAGAAAATGCTTGCTCTGTGAAAAGGAAGAGAGATACTATTTCACAAAGTCCAGATCATATGCTGTGGCTTTCTTTGCTTTCCTAATTAAGAAGTTTTACTCCAAAAATTTCCCAAATGTGTTCTATAGATTATAGTGCTACAAGAGAAATTGCCCCAAGCCCTATAGTTCTCATTTCCCTGCTTGTTTTCTAGTCACCTAATCCCTTTGAACCAAAAATATCACGATATGAAAACAAAATATCTTATCATCAATTAAAAGCACTTATTTTACTTTCATCCAAGGGAGAAGTTTGACCCATATTTAACAATGATGGCGCCAAAGCTTGTCATTTAGTTATTTGGTACAGAAACCTAAAGATCATCTTTTCACAATCAAAATGTTATATTTTATTTAAAAAGATAATCCCACAATATTTACCTTTTTAAGTTACAAAGGATATGACAATAAAACTTTTCAAAACACTCAGCAAGTTTCAGTTACCATTCTAGGGTTTGGCAATGCTCAGACCAATAGATAAGACAACACCTAGCATCTGAAATTACATAAACAGAAAATAGAAAAATTAAAACCTGATGTAGATACTACAAACAAGGTAAACAAAAGAGGGTGTTTGTTTGTTTTAGGGTTTATTGTATTAAAAGAATCAGAGACAGAGCTTAATTTATTTTTTTAATACTAAAAGGACCATAACAATTTACTTGAATTAAAGATATATCACATTGATAATAATGTATACACATTATTTTAGGTCTTGTACAAATGAAAAAAAAAAGGACTTACAGATTTGAAGTGCTTACCAAATTCAAGTTAAAGTCATTTTGTAAAAACAACGTCACTAACCAAGTAAACACATTTGAACTGTTCATTCAACTGAAAATTTTATGGGAAATCATCCAATTTTAGACCTAGAAAATATGTTGGAAATAATGCATTTTCTGGATGTTTCTGATAGATTTATGTTTTCATTTGAGGCCTATTTAAACTCCCATTTCATTCCTCAGTCTAACAACATCTCTAAAACAGAAATAATGTAGTGATGTCATGGTGAGAACTAGAAAGGCTTTCCAAACAGAGATAACAAACATGTTATTCTGTCTAACCATACATTCGCAGATATAGAGTCAAACCAAATGGGGGAAAATCTTTGTTAACCTGGTGACCTCAGTCTGCAATGCTCACAGCTGGTTATTAGTCATTCTTCAGATCCAGCCTAAACATCTCTTTGGAGAAGCTTTCCCTAATCACCCAATCTAATACAGGCCCTGGATATTTTTTCAAATAAAACTGCAGTTTTCTTGTATAGCAAATACTGTTTTAGTTAGCTTAGACTGCCATGACAAAATACCATAGATGGAAGCCTTAAACAATAGAAATTTATTTTCTCCCAGTGCTGGAGGCTGAAAGTCTGAAATCAGAGTGCCAGAGTGATGTAGCTGTGGTGAGACCTTTCTTCCTTGCTCACAGATGGCTGTCTTTTCTCCTGCTGAAGAAAGAGTTCTGGTGTCTCTTTCTCTTCTTAGAAGGGCATCACTTCTATCAGGTCAGGGCTTCACCCTTATGATCTCATTTAACCTTAATCACCACCTCAAACTCTCCAATAGAGTTGGAGGAAGGGTTGGGCTTCAACATATGAAGATGGATTAAAACTTTAGAATAGAATGGGAAGGAAATGACCACTACCATGTCTTGTTAAGCCAGGACTGGATATAATTAATGTCATAAATCCCTCTTTTCAGATGCTGCTTAGAACAATTCTTTGCTCTGATGCTAAACAGTCCAAGATAATTAGAGATTTTATTTTTCTTGAAACATTAATCAGTGAAGTTAATTTTTCATGTTCTTCTTCTTAAGGATCTTTTTGAAAAATTTTAAGCAAGAGTTTTTGTCCTTCTATCAAAGATAAATTATATTGGCTACTGTTTCTCTGTCTACTTTAGAACATCTCACACATGAAAAACATTGTAGTTGGCCAGTAATAAGGATGGCATTATAAAATAATATCTCAAAGGTACTACTGTGAATTATCAAATGACATTATTTTGCACTTATTGTTTTTAAAGTTTTAAATGGGGATGATTAATGTATGCATAGAGGTCTGTGTGGCCTTTCCTGGTGGCTCAGTGGTAAAGAATCTGCAGGAGATGCATGTTCAACACTTGGGTCAGGAAGATCCCCTGGAGGAGGAAATGGCAACCTATTTCAGTATTCTTGCCTGGGAAATCCCATGGACAGAGAAGCCTGATGGATAAAGTCCATAGGGTTGCAAAGAGTCAGACATGACTTAATGACTAAACAATAACAACAGAGGTCTCTGTGAAACAGAAGTCCTCAAGCTTCTGAAGAGAATCCTTTCCATTAACCATTACACTCCAGATATTTCTATGTGAGGATGCAGATCATGATCACAGTACTTTGTTCATTCAAGATTCAACCAAAGTGTATTGTAATAATGAGAGGCTATGCTGAGTGTCAGACATTCAGTGGTTGGTCCCCAAGGCAACTGGGTCCCTGATCCTTATAACTTGTAACTGAGTTGAGGAGGAGTCCATCAAAAAAGCAAACAAGTTATTAAATGGTAAATCAGCGTGGTAGATACTTGCTATAGTTTAGCTCCTCCTTCCTCTCTCTTTTTCTCTAGCAGTGAGCATGCTAGAAATTCTGCTTCTTATATTGGGCTCTCCCAGGGGCAGGCTCCATGGCTGATGGGGGAGGTCTACTCCAGTTAGAGACTGCTAATGACAGGAAGCTTGGTAGCCAGCATCCAGTAAGGCCACCAATTAGTTTTCTTGCCTTGGTGTGGTCTCCTTCCACCCTGAANTATATTGGGCTCTCCCAGGGGCAGGCTCCATGGCTGATGGGGGAGGTCTACTCCAGTTAGAGACTGCTAATGACAGGAAGCTTGGTAGCCAGCATCCAGTAAGGCCACCAATTAGTTTTCTTGCCTTGGTGTGGTCTCCTTCCACCCTGAAACCAGCTACCTCGTAAAAATCAATAAGATAACCCAGAAATGACAATGTGTGACTTCTGAGCCAAAGTCAGAAAACAAATTGTGTCTTCTATCATGTTCTTTCTTCATTTTCTCATTTTATAGGAAACGTTCCCCCTTTCCTGCCAACATCAGGAAAATATTCAAATATTCCAGTGGAAAGAAACTGAGGTCTGCTGCCATCAACTTATCAGTGATAAGACTGAGCTCTCTTGGAATCAGATCCAGTCAAGCATTTGTCTGTGGCTCAAGCCAACATTTTTGACTGCAACCTCATAGGAGACCCTGAGCCAGTACACCCAGCTAAGCCACTTCTGAATTCCTCATCCTCATCTGCAAAAAATGTGACAGAAAAAGTATTTATAATTGTTTAAGCTTCTCAGTCTTGAGATAATTTTTACACAACAATAGGTAATCAATATCAAAGATTAAGTGTCCTTCAGTCTTACGTCTGTTATCAAACATAGACTATATTCTTCAATATCAGCTTGAAACAAAAGCTTGAAATTTTACCTTCCAAATGCTGAATCTTTTGTCTTTTTTTGTCATTACTTCAGAACTGGAGCAGGGAAATTTGACTCTCGTTATTGAGCCCTTTCAGACGTCTTAAATATTATTCATTGCATTTTTATAAGTTATTCATCCATTCAACAAGCATTCTGTTGAACAATCTCCTAAATTCCAAGCACTGGGCAAAAGTTCTGAATGCCAAAAGAACTGGAACTGGAATAAGAATGCTCACTACATTTGAAGTCTCCATAGTCTCATGGGGATCAGAGGAGGGGAAGAGGCAGAACTAACTACAAACTACAAAATAGTACCACAGAGTCGAATTTCAGTTAACTCATCAATAGAGTAGGAGAGCAGAAAGAGTATTTCAGCAAGTATAAAACTGACTTGATATATTTAATCAGAATTGCCTCCCATATATAGATAGCATATGTAAATTCAGCCCCATGTGCTACCTTATTGATGATAATCCTTCTTGGAAAACAAAGTGCAGTGATTGACAACACAATCTCTAGAGCCAAACTGTCTCATTTTCTGTCTTGGCTTTGCCTTTTGGGACCTGTGCAATCTTGGGCTACTTATTTAAACTTGCTGTGCCTATTCTATCAACTGTCAAAGGGTATTATTAGAGGATTAAATGACTTAATGTTAAGCATAGAAGAGTGCCCAGCAATGTCGTATTGTGTGATGTTACTATCAGGATTTACTAAATCATTTAATTATGTTGACAACAATTATTCAAAACTTACGCAAACTCTGATTTGTGCAGATAAGATCAAGTCACACATTAATGTTATTTTTGCCAGGTAGTTTGCCAAAAGATATGTTAGAGATGTTATCTAACATTCCAAGAGTGAGAAGGGAAAAGTTTGTTCTTTCCACAACAAACTAACTCAGATGCTGGAATTTCTTGTCCCTATTATTCTGAACAAAACAACCAGAATTACCTTCTTGCAGTCATCCTATGAAAAAGAATTTATGATTTTGTTTTACCTTTTTAAACTGTTTATCAATTCAGTTCAGTTCAGTCACTCAGTCGTGTCTGACTCTGCAACCCCGTGAATCGCAGCACGCCAGGCCTCCCTGTCCATCACCAACTCCCGGAGTTCACTCAGATTCACATCCATCGAGTCAGTGATGCCATCCAGCCATCTCATCATTGGTTGTCCCCTTCTCCTGCCCCCAATCCCTCCCAGCATCACAGTCTTTTCCAATGAGTCAACTCTTTGCATGAAGTGGCCAAAATACTGAAGTTTCAGCTTTAGCATCATTCTTTCCAAAGAAATCCCAGGGCTGATCTTCAGAATGGACTGGATGGATCTCCTTGCAGTCCAAGGGACTCTCAAGAGTCTTCTCCAACACCACAGTTCAAAAGCATCAATTCTTCGGCGCTCAGATTTCTTCACAGTCCATATGAAGTGCAATATGACATCTTTTGCTCTTTATAATCCAAAATAATAGAAGCTTTTAAAAGAGATTTTTACTGATTTATGAGATTTTGATGTAGTATGTGAAATATAGTTCATCTCTCCCTAAATAATCAAGAGTCTGGAGTGACATCAGTGAGACTGTGAATAGGAGATTTCTAACCAGATTTCTACCCTCTTTCCTACAAAAACCACTGATTTTGACAATCACCCCCAAAGAAGAGGGCTTCCCAGATAGCTCAGTTGGTAAAGAATCTACCTGCAATGCAGGAAACCCCGGTTCAACTCCTGGTTCAGGAAGACCTGCTGAAGAAGGGATAGGCTACCCACACCACTATTCTTGGGCTTCCCTTGTGGCTCAGCTGGTAAAGAATCCACCTGTAATGTGGGAGACCTGGGTTTGATCCCTGGGTTGGGAAGATCCCCTGGAGAAGGGAAAGGCTACCCACTCCAATATTCTGGCCTGGAGAATTCCATGGACTGTGTAAGGCATGGGGTAGCAAAGAGTCAGGCACAACTGAGCAACTTTCACTTCACTTCACAAAGAAGAATACATTATAGGAGTCTATACATCCAGCTAAGAAGTTCTAGCACACTGTGAGAGCAAAAGAGAGAAAGAGAAACCTGGAGCTGGACCCATTAAAAAGGGTAAAGGGAGAGTTTCAATTTAGCCCTATCATTTCTCCCCCAAGGCTGCACAACTCCTTGCCTAGAGATCCACTGACCCTCAGTCTCTCCTGGGGGTGAAAGGTGACAGTGTGTGAACATCTAGCTTCCCTAGCTGTGTAGAATGCTGTCAAAGGGACCCAGAACACAGGGAGTCTGCATGACTGAGGGACAGAGATTGGGAACATCACTTTAATATCACTTATCATCAGGAAAACTCACATCAAAGCCATAATAAGACATCACATCAGACGTGTTAGGATGGCTATCCTCAAAAAGACAAGAGATAACAAACGTTGGTGAGAATGTAGAGAAAAGGTAACTCTTGTACACTGTTGGCGGGACTCTAAACTGAGGCAATCACTACAGAAAACACGTGCAGCAATGAAGACTCAGTGCAACCAAAGGGGAAAAAAAAGTTATCAATAAGAAAACTAAAAATAGAACTGCCTTATGATTCAGCAATTCCACTTCTGGATAAATATCTAACAGAAATGAAATCACTAGCTCTAAGAGATATCTGCACTCCTATGTTCTGCTGCTGCTGCTGCTAAGTCACTTCAGTTGTGTCCTACTCTGTGCGACCCCAGAGACGGCAGCCCACCACGCTCCCCAGTCCCTGGGATTCTCCAGGCAAGATCACTGGAATGGGTTGCCATTTCCTTCTCCAACTCCTATGTTCACTATAGCATTATTCAGAATATACAAACAGCCTAAGTTCTGTTGAGAGATGAAGGAATAAAGATAAAATAGATAGAGATATTATTCAACTTTAAAAAGAAGGAAATCTTTCCATTTAAGACAACATGAATGAAATAATAATTCAGAGAAAGATAAACACTATAGGATCTTATTTGTAGAATCTTTTCTAAAAAATGTCAAACACATAGAAACAGAGAGTACAAAGGATGGTTACCAAGGGTTTGGAGTGGAGTCGTTGAGAAGATGTTGCTCAAAGGATACAAACTGTCTGTAATAAGATGAGTGTCTATCATAGTGACTATAGTTGATAATACTGTATTGTGTACTTGCAATTTGCTGACAGTAAATCTTAAGCATTCCTGCCACACACACATGAGGTGATGGGTATATTAATCTGATTGTGGTAATCATTTCACCTTGTATATTTGATATCAAATCATCACATTGTTCCTTTTAACTGTATACAATGTTATTTGCCAATTATACCTCAATAAACCAGGGGAAA
>SJYV01004371.1:15997-31018 GCA_006410875.1 Neotragus pygmaeus | reverse complement strand
AGAAAATGAAATCAATGAAGATCAACTCAAAGATGACCCACAAATTAAAATTAGTAGACAAGGAGTTTAAAATAGTTGTTAAAACTATCTTCAAGGACATAAAAGAAAATATGCTTTTAATGAATGAACAAATAGGAAATCTCAGCAGGGAAACTGGAACTATTTGAAAGAACAGTCAAATGTGAATCTTAGAAATGAAAAATAAAATACCTAAAATAAAAATTCACTGGTTGGGCTTAGTAGAATAGAGATGACAAAGAAGAAAGTCAGTGAATGTGAAGCTCAATCAACAGAAATTATTCATCCCAAAAAAGAGAGAGAAAAAGCAGGGAAAAACATGAACAGATCCCCAAGAATCTGTGGAACAATATCAGAAAGTTTAAAACATGTGAAATTATAGTCCCAAAACTTGAGGAGGAGGATATGGAGCAGAAAAAAAGAAATAATGGCCCAAATTGCCAAAATCTATCACAAGATATAAATCTATAGATTCAAGAAGACCATAATATGAAAAAATACAAAGAATAACTACTTCTATGTATATCATAAGCTTCTGAGAACCAAAGAGAAAGAATATCTTGAAAGTAGCTACAGAAAAATAGTGCATTACACACAGAGGAACAATGGTAAGAATTAAGGTTGACTTTTTGTCAGAAACAATGAAGACCAAGAGGAATATTTAAAATGCTGAAAGAGAAACACCACTGTTAACCCAGAATTCTATATCCAGCAAAAATATCATCTAAGAATGAAGACAAAATAAAGATGTTTTCAGAACACTTGGGAAAATATACCTTTTAAACTTTAGTTGAACTAACTCACTATTAATTTAAAATATAAACATATATATGTAAATCAACTTTACTTCAATAAAAATATTTTTCTCTTGAACTCCCGACTGTTCTTTCATTTTATTTTGGCTAACTCACCACTGTGAGGGATTCCCTGGTGGCTCAGAGGCTAAAGAGTATGCCTGCAATGCAGGAGAACTGAGTTCGATCCCTGGGTTGGGAAGATCCCCTGAGAAGAAAATGGCAGCCCACTTCAGTATTATTGCCTGGAAAATCCCATGGACAAAGGAGCCTGGCGGGCTACAGTCCATACGGTTGCAGAGTTGGACAGGACTGAGTGATTTCACTTTAACTTTTCACTTTCCACTTTCAGCTCACCTCTGTACACAAATTTCCCACTTCTGCCTTCTCTTTTCTCCTATCAAAAAGTATTAAAAACTTATTGACTGAACTGTAATAAAGAGGCATAATTTTGAGCAAATGTTCTGTGCCAGGATCTTTCTTCAGCTATTACATTTCATCCTTATCCTTACTGACAGTTAGGGTTGGTATTATCAAGACAAAGTTACAGATGAGAAAATAAGCTGAGAGAAACTAATTATCAGTAGTGTGTCCAAGGTCACAAAGCTTGGACCCAAGTAGAGGTTCTTGATGCTTGAATAATATTTCATGGACAAGTATATATAGCTTGAAAATTGACTAAGTCCCTGAAGGATCCTTCTAAGACCTGTTTATACTATTTGAGTAAATCTTGGTGTTTTTTAAAGGAAAAATTTCAGGCCAGCACTCTGATAGTCTGTTAATGGCCTGGTAACGGGATGTCCTCTTCCCTCGCCCACAATCACCTTCCTTTAGTGAGAGACAATACCCCAGCAGCCCCCAAGCACAGCACTGTATCTCCCAGCCTCCTTTGAAGCCAGGGATGGGCTGTGTGACCAAGATTGGGGAAATGGGATAGGAGTGGGTTTGAAAATAACCAGAATTCAACTTTCCATCAAGTTCTTAAAGGAAAAAAACACTTGCCTTAGATTCCCTAATCTCTGTTTCCTGAGAGCTAGAAGGCAAACGAGAGCCCCGGCCTTGAACCGGGTGACATGTGAAAGGCAGCGTAAGCAACCTGTCTGCCAGTCTTCAAAGGTGGCACTGGGTAGCTGGATTGGGTGTGGAATACCTTCAAACAATTTAAAGAAAACCAAAAGATGAAGAAAGAAAGGCATCTGCTGAAAACCTGAATACATGACCACCACTGTACCGCTGGCATTTTACTTAACCTCTCAAAGCTGTTTCCCCTTCTCAAAAATAGGGTGATCATTTTACTTTCCTCATAGGACTGGTCTCAGGGTGGGATAAGATAATATTTATAAACATGAACACAGGGCCTGGCCCAGAGTTACAGCCGACATGTGTTACACGTATTGTGTGTCACGAGATTGGATGCTAGAAAGGGTTCTTTTCCTTCAAGTACTGAATGCCCGCAGGCTGCAGAGAACATCTGCTTAATGAACACTGCATGTGGAGACGAAGAATATGCACTGCTAAGACAGGTGGGAATGATGTCAAAGGCTGCATTTTCATCTGCATTTGAACCTCTTCTTTCTCACCATTCTCCACGCTTCACCCCTTTTAAAAGAATGTAGGGTGTTTTTAGAAACATTTTCTTCTATAATTCTGAATGATATAAATATCTTTATTTATCTATTTGCAGCCCCATGGACTATAGCCCACCAGGTTCCTCTGTCCATGGGATTCTCCAGGCAAGAATACTGGAGTGGGTCCCCATTTCCTTCTCCAGGGGTCGAATCTGCATTGCAGGCAGATTCTTTATTGTCTGAGCCACCAGGGAAGCCCTTCTATGTATCTATTGTCTATCTATGCTCCAGGTAAATTCTTAATAAATGTCTCATTTTGAAGCAGCTCATCACTCAGATGCTAACTTTCTTTCAATAAAAGAAATTACTATTTACCTGCTGTATTACTAGATACTTTCCTCGTCCTCCCCCCGCCACCAATCTGAGCTTCTCTCAATTCTCTTTCAAAAGGATAGGTGATACCCTGAAAACGGGACAGCATGGGATGACTGTTCAACATTCAATGCGTGTCTCCAGCACCAGCAGAGGAAAGGTTAGAAATGTAAGCACGGACCCTTGTTTATTGCAATTTCACACTCATGGCAAATGCCACAGGACTCAGGGCTGGCAGCAGGAATTAGTTCAAACCTGGCAGTAATGTTTTCTTCCCCGCACCACCACCTCCTCTCTTCTCGGGCTAGCTGCCAGTTAATGCTCATAATATGTTAATTCGCAGAAATAAGGAGTAAAGGAAGGATGAGGAGAGGAGGGTACAGGGAGAGCTAAAACCAGGGAGCAGAGGGCCGGACTGGCAAAGGTGGAGGAGAAACCAGAGAAGAGGATGAGACCACGGGCGAGCAGGGAAGAAGGGGCAGAGGACAGAGCAAGGCAGTTTGGGCAGAAGTGGCGTCAACTTTTAAAGACAAAGGGAAAAGAAACAGTTGCACACATGAAGAACAACAGCCATTTCAATTTCCTCTCTCTGGCAATGATATAAGCATAATGGGGAGAAATACAGAGGCAATCTCAAAACTAATGAACGGGGCAAATCTGAGTCTAGACTCTCTTTTTTTAGCACCTGGAAAATTGGAAAAAGCATGATTTCTATCAGTTCTAAAGCAGTCATCTCCCTGCCTTGCCCCAGTCCTGCTTCTGGTGGTACATTACTCAGTTCAGTAGCACAGTCGTGTCTGACCCTTTGCAACCCCATGGACTGCAGCACACCAGGCTTCTCTGTCCATCAACAACTCCCAGGGCTTGCTCAAACTCATATCCATGGAGTCGGTGATGCCATCCAACTAGCTCATCCTCTGTCATTCCCTTCTCCTCCCGCATTCAATCTTTCCCAGCATCAGGATCTTTTCAAATGAGTCAGTTCTTTCCATCAGGTGGCCAAAGTATTGGAGTTTCAGCTTCAGCATCAGTCCTTCCAATGAATTTTCAGGACTGATTTCCTTTAGGATGGACTGGTTGAATCTCCTTTCAGTTCAAGGGACTCTCAAGAGTCTTCTCCAACACCACAGTTCAAAAACATCAATTCTTCAGCACTTAGCTTTCTTTATAGTCCAGCTCTCACAACCATGCATGAATACTGGAAAAACCATAGCTTTGACGGGATAGACCTTTGTTGGCAAAGTAAGATCTCTGCTTTTTAATATGCTGTCTAGGTTGGTCATACTTTTTCTTCCAAGGAGCAAGCATCTTTGAATTTCATGGCTGCAGTCACCATCTGCAGTGATTTTGGAGCCCCCAAAAATAAAGACTTTATTTTCACTGTTTCCATTGTTTCCCCATCTATTTGCCATGAAGTGATGGGACTGGATGCCATGATCTGTTTTAAGCCAACTTTTTCACTCTCCTCTTTCACTTTCATCAAGAGGCTCTTTAATTCTTTAGAGGCCATAAGGGTGGTGTCATCTGCATATCTGAGGTTATTGACATTTCTCCTGGCAATCCTGATTTCAGCTTGTGCTTCATCCAGCCCAGCATTTCTCATTACGTACTCTGCATATAAGTTAAATAAGCAGGATGGCAATATACAGCCTTGATATACTTCTTTTCCAATTTGGAAGTCCATGTCCTGTTCTAACTGTTGCTTCTTGACCTGCATACAAATTTCTCAGGAAGTATGTCAGATGGTCCAGTATTCCCATCTCTTTAAGAATTTTCCACAGTTTGCTGTGATCTACACAGTCAAAGGCTTTGATGTAGTCAATAAAGCAAAACCACCGCCTTAAAGTCTAGGAATACTAAGAGGAGCTTTTGTTGTTTTCAGTTGCCCAATTGTGTCTGACTCTTTGTGATTCCATGGACTGCAGCACACCAGGGCTCCGTGTCCCTCACCATCTCCCAAAATTTGCCCAACTTCATGTCCATTGCCTCAGTGATGCCATCCAGCCATCTCATCCTCTGACCCCCTCTTCTCCTTCTGCCCTCTCTTTCCCAGAAGCAGGAACTTTCCCAATGAGTTGGCTGTTCACATCAGATGACCAAAATACTAGAGTTTCAGCTTAAGCATTAGTCCTTCCAATGAGAATTCAGGGTTGATTTCCTGTAAGATTGGTTTGATCTTGCTGTCCAAGGGACTCTCAGGAGTCTTCTCCAGCACCACATTTGGAACGGATCAATTCTTTGGTGTTCTGCCTTCTTAACAATCCAGCTCTCACAATCATACATGACCACTGGGAAGACCATTGCCTTGACTATATGGACCTTTGTCAGTAGAGTGATGTCTTTACTTTTCAACACACTATCTAGGTCTGTCACAGCTTTCCTGCCAAGAAGCAATCTTCTGATTCCATGCCTATAGTCACAATCTACAGTGATATTAGAGCCCAAGAAGAGGAAATCTGTCCCTATTTCCACTTTTTCTGCCTCTATTTGCCATGAGGTGATGGGGCCAGATGCCATAACCTTGGTTTTTTTAATAGTTAGTTTTAAGCCGACTCTTTCATTCTCTTCCTTCACCTTCACTTTCTATCATTAGAGTGGTATCATCTGAATATCTGAGGTTGTTGATGTTTCTCCCGCCTATCCTGATTCTAGCTTGTAACTCATCCAGCTCAGCATTTCTCATACACTCAGTGTATAGGTTAAACAAACAGGGTGATAGCAGATAGCCCTCTTATACTCCTTTCTCAATTTTGAACCAATCAGTTGTTCCATGCAGGGTTCTAACTGTTGCTTCTTGACCCTCATACAGGTTTCTCAGGAGACAGGTAAGATGGTCTGGTATTCCCATCTCTTTAAGTTTCTTATGATCCACACAGTCAATGGCTTTAGTGTAGTCAATGAAACAGGGTAGATGGTTTTCTGGAATTCCCTTGCTTTCTCTGTGATCCAGTGAATGCTGACAATTTGATCTCTGGTTCCTCTTCCTCATCTAAATCAAGCTTCAACCTCTGGAAGTTCTTGGCTTGCATAATGCTGAAGCTTAGCATGCAAGATTTTAAGCATGACCTTACTAGCATGGAAGATGAGTGCAACTGTCCGATGTAGTACTGATCCGGTGTATGATGCCAACTCTGCTGCTCTTCATCCTGTTGACAACACCAGTTGTCTTGCTGTTCACACCGTCTGCACTGTTCTGTGAACCCAGGGGAGGCGAGGCCCAAGCTGAGAGGCCAGAGGAATACGAAAGCCGTAGCAACTGCAGACACGTTTATTTTCTTCTGGACGTAACATAACACAACACAACTGCACTCAATCTCTCTCCTGGATGACGCAACAGCTGGAACAGTCCTCACACTATATCCTATACTATATATAACAGACGTGACGCAGCAGCAATTCCCGCCACTTTATGGGTGCAGCTCACATATCCGCACTGCACACAAAACCCGTGACCAAGTGAGTCCCCTCATGACGCCCGAGTACAGTGCTATAAATGATCTCAGCTGTTACATAGTCATTATTTACAAAACGTGGGGCAAGAGAGAGGCCGCAGGACGAGAGAGCCTGAGCACCCACCATCTTGGCTAATCTGCTCTCTCCCCACATCCAGAGGTTAGCACACTCTTTAGTATGACCCTTCTTTGGAATTGGGATGAGGCTTGACCTTTTTTTCTCCTAAGAGGAGACCAGACTCCAACATCCCAGGCCTACATTCTAACCTCCCCAAAGGGCTTGGACACACTGGATTGGCCAAGATCTAGGAATGGCTTAAGAAAAGGAGGCGCTAGGAGTCTATGAGGCAAGTTGCTGGAGCTGTCANATGTGCCATGGTTGGCTAACAACGAGCTCTGGTCTCTGTACCTGCAGTCGCCCTGCACAGATTTCTGGGCGGTGTTCCGTGGTCGCTCTGTGCTGAGGTTCACGATGTGTGTTGCGGTCACCTGCACTGATGTCCGAGTTGTGTGCCGTGGTCACCATGGGCCGAGTTCCGGGCTGTGAGCCGTGATCGGCTAGCGACAAGTTCCAGGATCTATGCCCCCTTTGCACTGCACAGATTTCTGGGCTGTGTGCTGAGGTCACACTTCACTGAGGTCCGGGCTGTGTTCCATGGTGGCTAGTGACGAGCTGCAGGCTCTGCCGTGGTCGCTCTGTGCCGAGATCCGGGCTGTGTGCCGCGGTCGCCATCTGCTGAGGTCCGTGCTATGTGCTAGGGTCGCCCTGTGAGGAGGTCCGTTCTGTGTGCCGCAGTCTCCCTTCACTGAGGTTCGGGGTGTGGGCTGTGGTTGTCNCTGCAGGCTCTGCCGTGGTCGCTCTGTGCCGAGATCCGGGCTGTGTGCCGCGGTCGCCATCTGCTGAGGTCCGTGCTATGTGCTAGGGTCGCCCTGTGAGGAGGTCCGTTCTGTGTGCCGCAGTCTCCCTTCACTGAGGTTCGGGGTGTGGGCTGTGGTTGTCCTGCGCCGAGGTCTGGGGTGTGTGCCGTGGTTGCCCTGCGCCAATGTCCGGCCTGTGTGCCGCGGTTGCCCTGCATGGAGGTCCGGGCTGTGTCTGCGGTTCGCTAGTGACGAGTTCCGGGCTCTGTGCCGCAGTCGCCCAGCACCGAGATCCGGGCTGTGTTGCACGGTCGGCTAGCAACAAGTTCCGTGCTCTGTGCCCCGGTCACCCTACGCCAAGGTTTGGGCTGTGTTCCATGGTTGGCCAGCCAAGNTTGCCCTGTGCCGAGGTCCGGGCTGTGTGTCATGGTCGCCCTTCACTGAGGTTAAGGCTGTGTGCCGTGGTCGCCTTGCACAGAGGTCCGGGCTGTGTGCCGCAGTCGCTCTGTGCAGAGGTTGGGGCTGTGTGATGCGGTCGCCATCTGCAGAGGTCCGTGTTGTGTGCCGCCATCGCCCTGCGCTGAGGTTCCGGGCTGTATGCCGCAGAGGCCCTGTGCCGAGGTCCGGCCTATGTGTCCTGGTCGCCCTGCACCGAGGTCCAGGCTATGTGCCACGGTTGGCTAACAACGAGCTCTGGTCTCTGTACCTGCAATCGCCCTGCACAGATTTCTGGGCGGTGTTCCATGGTCGCCCTGTGCTGAGGTCCACGATGTGTGTCGCGGTCGCCTGCACTGATGTCCGAGTTGTGTGCCGTGGTCACCCTGGGCCGAGTTCCGGGCTGTGAGCCGTGATCGGCTAGCGACGAGTTCCAGGATCTGTGCCCCCTTCGCACCGCACAGATTTCTGGGCTGTGTGCTGAGGTCACACTTCACTGAGGTCCGGGCTGTGTTCCATGGTGGCTAGTGACGAGCTGAAGGCTCTGCTGCAGTCGCTCTGTGCCGAGATCCGGGCTGTGTGCCGCGGTCTCCCTTCACTGAGGTTCGGGCTGTGGGCCGTGGTTGTCCTGAGCCGAGGTCTGGGTTGTGTGCCGTGGTTGCCCTGCGCCAATGTCCGGCCTGTGTGCCACGGTCGCCCTGCATGGAGGTCCGGGCTGTGTCTGCGGTTTGCTAGCGACAAGTTCCGGGCTCTGTGCCGCAGTTGCCCAGCACCGAGATCCGGTCTGTGTTGCACGGTCGGCTAGCAACGAGTTCCGTGCTCTGTGCCCCGGTCACCCTACGCCAAGGTTTGGGCTGTGTTCCATGGTTGGCCAGCCAAGAGTTCCGGGCTCTGTGCAGCGATCGCCCTGCACCAAGGTCTGGGCTGTGTGCCGCAGTCGCCCTTCGCCGAGGTCTGGGCTGTGTGCCACAATCGCCCTGCGCTGAGGTCCAAGCTTTGTTCCGTGGTAGGCTAGTGACAAGTTCCAGGGTCTGTGCTGTGGTCGCTCTGCACTGAGGTCCAGGCTGTGTGACGCAGTCGCCATCTGCCGAGGTCTGTGCTGTGTGCCAGGGTCGCCCTGCACCAAGGCCTGTGCTGTGTGCTGTGGTCGCCTTTCATGGAGTTTCAGGCTGTGTGCCGTAATCGCCCTCAGCCGAGGACCAGGCTGAGTTCCGCGGTCAGCTAGTGACAAATTCCAGGCTGTGTGCCATGGTCGCACTTCACTGAGGGTCGGGCTGTGTGCCATGGTCGATCTGTGCCGAGGTTCGGGCTTTGTGCCGCGGTCGCCCTGTACCGAGTTCCGGGCTGTGTGCCGCAGTCGCCCTGCCCTGAAGTCCGGGCTGTGTGCCGTGGTTGGCTAGCGATGAGTTCCAGGCTCTGTACCTGCAGTCGCCCTGCACAGATATCCGGGCTGTGTGCCGTGGTCGCCCAGCGCCAAGGTCCACGATGTGTGTTGCGGTCGCCTGCGCTGAGGTCTTAGTTGTGTGCCGTGGTCAACCTGTGTCAAGTTTTGGGCTGTGAGCCGCATTCAGCTTGCAATGAGTTCGGAGGTTTGTGCCATGGTTGTCCTGCGTGTCGGTCCAGGCTGTGTGCCACGGTCGCCCTGCTCCCATGTCCGGGCTGTGTGCTCTGGTCGTTTTGCACCAATGTCCGGGCTTGAGCTGCAGTCGCCGTGATACGATGTCCGGGCTGTGTGCCGCGGTCTTCTTGTGCTGAGTTCCGGGCTGTGTGCTGTGGTCGACTTGGAACAAGTTCCGGGCTCTGTGCCGCGGTTGCTCTGTGCCGAGGTCTGGGCTGTGTGCCGTGGTCGCCATCTGCCGAGGTCCGTGCTGTGTGCCAGGTTCGCCCTGCATCGAGGTCCAGGATCTGTGCCGCGGTTACCCTTCACTGAGGTTCGAGCTGTGTGCTGCGATCGCCTTCACTGAGGTCCGGGCTGTGTGACGTGACGCCCTTCACTGAGGTTAGGCCTGTGTGCCATGGTCGCCCTGAGCCGAGTTCTGGCCTGTGTGCCACGGTCGCCCTGTGCCGAGGTCCGGGCTGTGTGCTGCGGTCACCCTGCACCGAGATCCTAGCTGTGTGCCGCAGTCGCCCTTCACCGAGATCCAGGCTGTGTTCCGTGCTCAGCTAGCAACATGTTCCGGCTCTGTGCCGCAGTCGCTCTGCACCGAGGTCTGGGCTGTGTGACGCGGTCGTCATCTGCAGAGGTCCTTGCTGTGTGCCAGGGCCGCCCTGTGCCAGGGCCGGGCTGTGTGCCGCGGTGGCCCTGTGCCGTGGTCCATGCTGTCTTCCGTGGTCAGCTAACGACGAGTTCCATGCTCTGTGCCGTGGTTGCTCTACACTGAAGTCCAGGTTGTGTGCCGCGGTCACCATCTGCCGAGGTCCCTGCAGTGTGAGAGGGTCGCCATGCTTTGTGTTCTGGGATGTGTGCCGTGGTCGCCCTTCACCAAGGTTTGGGCTGTATGGTGCGGTCACCCTGCGCTGATGTCTGGAATGTTTGCTATGGTCGCCCTGCGCCGAGGTCCGGGCTGTGTTCCACGGTCAGCTACTGAGTTCCAGGCTGTGTGCCATGATTGCTCTTCACTGAGTTTCTGGCTTGTACTGTGGTTGCCCTGCGCCAGGGTCTGTGCTATGTGCCTCAGTCGCTCTGCACCGAGGTCCAGCCTGTGTGCCATGGTACCATGGGCCGAGGTCCAGCCTGTGTGCCGTGGTCGCCCTGCACCGAGGTCTGAGCTGTGTTCCGCAGTCGGCTAGTNTGACTGACTGGATCTCCTTGCAGTCCAAGGGACTCTCAAGAAGCTTCTCCAACACCAGAATTTCAAAAGCATCAATTCTTCAGCACTCAGCTTTCTTTATGGTCCAAGTCTCACATCTGTACATGACTACTGGAAAAACCATAGCTTTGACTAGAGGGGTCTTTGTTGGCAAAGTAATGTTTCTCTGCTTTTTAGTATGCTGTCTAGGTTGGTCATAGCTTTTCTTCCAAGGAGCAAGCATCTTTGAATATCATGCCTGCAGTCACCATCTGCAGTGATTTTGGAGCCCAAGAAAATAATGTATGTGAATGCGGGGGAAAAAAAAAGTGTGTGAATAAGCACACCTGGCTCTATATTATTTCCCAATTTAAAGACATGATTTTTTCAAAGTGTTCTGGCTGGATAACTGGCCGACTGTGGCTTTGCTTGTCACAGGGAGCGTCAGCGTCCGCATCTAGGCTGCACATCTCCATCCCTCGCCTCTTCCAATGCCTTCCTTTGAACTGTTTCAGGTCAGCTCTTTCTTTCCGATGACGATACGAATTCCCTCCACATTGGCAACTCCCCGAGAAAGCCAGGAGAACCCCCTGTCTGTAACCATAGCCCCAACTCTGCTGCTATAGGGAAGGCAAACCCAGCACCTTCCATTAGCCGTCTTCCTTCCACGGAAAGCTGTCAGCAGGCCAAGGGCCTTTGGTCAACTCCAAACAAGCCAGACTCATTCATAAGAACCAAGGAAAATGCTCAGTTCTCCATCAGTAGCTTGAAAGTCTCAGTTTCACTTGATATAGTCTTGAGTTGACTTGTCAAAATCTGAGACATAGTTTGCAGTTACATTTGAAAGGGAAAAAGGGAGGGGGTCAAGATGTCTGATATTTCCTCCGTGTGTGTTGAATTTTAAAAGCATTCCTCTGCTGCCTTTGGCTACCTGCCCCCAGTGTAAGTATTAGCTACTTCCTTTTGGAAAACCAATCGCCAGACTGAAACTGAGCAGGTGCATGTGGAAAGAGCCTCCTGGCCATGAGGGAGGGGGCAGGGAGGCACACTGGCTGGAAGCACAAGATCTGGAGCCAAACTTCTCAAGTTTGGATCTCAGCTCCACTGTTTACTGCTTCTGAGAACTTGGGAAAGTTTTTCACCCATGTCTCCGTTTATTCAATTATAAAAAACAAGCATTAAAAATGNAGGTAGGGAAAGATCTCCAGAAATTTGTATGGATGTCCCTTTGAGCATTTTGACTGAATACTAAGCTGTTACATATATGAGGTGAGACGCCACGAGAACTCCACAAGTTGTACATATATGAGGTGAGACTCCACAAGACAAATGACTACCAGCAAAGGAGCAACTATAAGAAAGCTATAAACTGAAAAACCATCAGAATTTCACAGGGTTGGTAGATGTTTGAGTTCTGACCAATTGGGTAGAAAGGCCTGTTCATGCTCAGGGAATTCAATAGAGATCCCCAAATGGATATGCCATTCATTTTACTTCTAAGAAGAAGGGCTAAAACTATCTCTAGAGTAAATTCTGTTCTAGACTAACCTTAATAAAGTTAAAATAGAAGCTTCAAAATGATCATGTTATACTTCAGGTGTAGGCATACCTCAGAGATATTGTGGGTTCCATTCTAGACCCCTGCACTAAAGTGAATATCACAATAAATTGAGTCACATGCATTTTGGGGTTTTCCAGTGCATGTGAAAGTTATGTTTATACTATACTGAAGTCTGTTATAAAGAATGCAATCTAAAAAACCCTTAAAATTACATACCTTAATTAAAAATATTCCTGAAAAAATGTTTACCATCATCTGACAATGCAAATGGTAACAAACTACAGTATCTATGAAACACAATAAAGTGAGATGCTGTAAAACAATGTATGCCTGTAAATTAATTAGTTAGAACAAAACTCAGCTCCCTTTAATGAAACACAAAAGTCATTCAACAATAAAATTCTTCATATTAAACATTCACTAAAAAATTGCTAGACACATGGAGAATCATGAAACTGTGACCCATAGCCAGGTGAAAAAAAAATCCATCAATAGAAATAGACCAAGAAATGAAGAGATGATGGAATTCATAGACAAGGACTTTTAAAGCAGTTATTATGCTGCTAAGTCACTTCAGTCATGTCCAACTCTGTGCGACCCCACAGACGGCAGCCCATTGGGCTCCGTCATCCCTGGAATTCTCCAGGCANTTTTTACAGACTAATAGTTGATTTACAATGTTGTATTAATTTCTGCTTACAGCAAAGTGGTCAAGTTTTATATATCCGTATCTATATGTACCTTCTTTTTCATATTCTTTTCCATTACGGCTTGTCCCAGAATACTGAACATAGTTCCCTGTGCTGTACAGTAGGACCTTGTTGTTCATCCATCCTATATAAAGTGTCTGTCACCTAATCATCTTTTAACTGTGATTACTCATGATAGTAAAGAGAATACAGAAAAGATGGGCAAACAAGTAAGGTGGTCCTGCCAGGCCTGTTGGTTAAACCTCCCCCACGCTGACTACAGACTCTAGGCTGATGACTTCAGGTTAAGGGATTCCTAAGAGGGGCTTCTGCTGAGCAGGAAGAAGGAGCTCACAAAATAGTTTTACTGATGACGTGGCTGTGAGCTTAAGGTTGTATATGACACCTGCTGTCCCCAGATGAAACATTTGGAGCTTGAGTCACATTTGTTAGCACAGAATTGATGTACAAAACTCAAGGAGGGCACTGAATTTCTGTGAACTGTAAATTAGTAAATTGCTTTTTAATCTACCATAAAAGATCACTGAAAAGTCCTTTTAAAAGCAAAGGTCTGCTAATTCAGTCATGAACACATTTACCCAGTGGTGCTCAAGGCAAGAGGAAAGCTTCCAGGCTGCGCATTTGCCATTTAAGACAAATAATTTAAGAAATGATTTAAGTTTAATTACAATGTCGAAGGCAGATATGTGTGACTTGGAAGAGACACTGGCTCCTACCCTAATATTTGCTTTTTAAAATATTTAAGAATAAAACGGCACTTTCCCCATAACATGCTTTCTGATCATACCTCCTTCTTGGTGAGCCAAGGAAGGCAATGGGGAAGAAGATGGTGCCGGACACAGACGGCCTCTGTGGGGCAGAGGGTGTGCTCGCCAAGCTTCAGTGTGCAGAGAGGACATGAGAGGAGGACACTGAATTGGCCTGGAGGAGCTATTGCAGGATGCATACCACATCAGAGTCAGAAATGGTTACTGTTCAGCAACCTGTCCCCCGGTGAGAGATGTGGACGCTGAGACCCGGAAAGAAGAGGTGCTTATCTCGCCGTTAGGACCCAACATCAGAACTAAATGGAGAAGGCAATGGCACCCCACTCAAGTACCCTTGCCTGCAAAATCCCATGGACGGAGGAGCCTGGTGGGCTCCAGTTCACGGGTCGCAAAGAATCAGACACAACTGAGCACCTTCACTTTCACTTTCAGAACTAAAAGCCAGTTCTTCTCTTAATTAAGTCCCCTTTCTACTTTACCAGTAGTTCTGAAATTTGAAAGTGTTTAAGAATTACCTGGCGATCTGGTTGTAAATGGTGGGTCCTAACCCTCCTATTCTGACTCCCCCGGACTAAGATGCAATACAATCCAGGGATATGGATGCAAGTGGATTCAGAGACCACACTTGAAGAAACTCTGCTATAAACTGACTGTCTTAATGGCAGATACTTCTCAGTTTATTAAACTGTTTGATGAATCAATCCAGATGTGAAAGCCCTTTGAAAAATTGTACAAATGCACCTGTAATATGCCCTGAAGGTGCACTTCAGTCCTCAGTCCATTTTTCTGCTTGAAATACGATCCACAAAGCAGCAACAGCATTATTAGCTGGGTGCTTGTTAAAAAATAGAATATCAGGCTCCACTCCAGGCCTGAGTCAAAACCTTCATTTTAACAAGACCCTTGGTGATTTGAACACAGCGAAGTTTAAGAAGCACCGATAAAAGGTCCACAGAGTCTTCTGTCTTATGGGTCAGAACTCACCTGGGTGATGGGTTCTGTTCGATGGTGACTGGGGCTTCAGCTGGGGCAGCTCAGATGTCTGGGGACGAGTGGACAGCTCAACTAGATCCACAGAGCTGAAGCCCTGGCCCATCTCCATGTGCCATATGCCGGGACTGGAATGCTCCAGGTGGTGATGACTGGCATTTGGGCTGAAATGAGAGGAAGCTGAGGGCTGGTCAGCATTACTCTATTTCCACAGAAGGAGGTGGTCTCAGGGGAGTCAGGCGCCTGGCCTCCCTCACAGGGGTTGTAGGGAGTGGAGTTTAGGGGAGGGAGTTCCAAGAGACAGGAAGTGGAGGCTAACTAACTGGGCATAGGAAATGCTTAGAATTGGGGAGCATCTTGAACCAGTCTATGAGCAAAGAGCCAGGCTGTGCAGTCTAAACTGGAAGACTGGAAGTAAAAAGTGGGGAGAGAAAGAGAGAGAGATGCAGGGGATTTTACAGGAGAAAATGAGAGTCAATGGACTTGGAAATGTGCTTAGGCACTAGACCAGCAGAAGGAAAGAAAAGGACTTTCCAGAGTAATTTCTAGATCTCCTGAAGCCTCAGGTGGCTACTTTGGGTTTTTGGTCCCCCTCCCACCTCCAGCCCCACACCTGCCTCCATCCTGGGCCACAGGTTTCCACCACACTGCAAGGGTACCATGTGGTCCTCCTCCCAGAGTTGTGTGTGTGTGTGTGTGTGTGTGTG
>SJYV01004369.1:44739-58247 GCA_006410875.1 Neotragus pygmaeus | reverse complement strand
TTAATATCTTCTGCTTCTGTTAGGTCCCTACCATTTCTTTCCTTTATCGAGCCCATCTTTGCATGAAATCTTCCCTTGGTGTCCCTAATTTTCTTGAAGAGGAGCTTTACCCACCACAATTGGATAAAAGCCCTGTATGGCAACCAGAGAGAAAGCCTCATACCATAACTAGCCCATAGACCCGCCCTGCCACAAATAGCCAGTAGCTTGCTGCTCTTCACAACCAGAAAAAAATGCCCCTTCTCATTACAACCAAAGAGGAGTCACCCACTTACCAATTTGAGAAGAGCACTCCACTGCATCTAAAGGGAGCCAAACTACCACAATTAAAGAGGTGTTCCCAATTCTACAATGAGATAGGTGGCTGCAAACAACAACTACAGAGGAGCAGACCCACAGCAAATAAAAAGCGCACCCACACTGCAATTAAAGTGGAGCCCATGCTGTATCTAGAGAGTAGCCTCCTGCACATTGCACTTAGACAGGGACCAGGTTGCCCATCGCTGCTTACAGAGGATCTGCCCCCAGATTCATGAATCTAGTTCAAGAGAAGTCTCCACTCAATTCTAAAGGAACCCTGAGTCATATGTTTCAACTCAAGAGGCACCTTGAGTTCCCTGCTACAATTTAACAGGATCCATAGGCTGTAACAGGAAAAGGGGTCACTGGACCAAATAACGGAGTGGCTCCCTGGCCAAAACTGAAGCGGATTCCCAAGGCATAACTAATGCCATGTCCCCCAGGATATCAGACCTAGAGAGAAGACTTGTACCTCCAATGGAGATAAGCTCCCTGAAGGAAGTTGAGTGCAGGCCCTCACAACTAGAGAGCAGGAACCCCATGAATAGAAATGAGAGCCCCATAGTGCCAAAAGCAGAGAAAACCTCCCTCATGGAGACACACCCCAACTGGAGAGGACCCAGCCTCAACCCTCAAAAGGAGCCCTCAACTACAACTTGAGAGGAGCCCGCTGGCCATCACATGCAGAGAGGAGCCCCTCTTCTGCTAAGAAGATGAAGCTCACACAACAAGGAGAGAGGAGCTGGCACACCATCACTAGAGAGAATCGTAGCTCCTGCAACTACAGAGTTGACCCTGACCACAATGATAGAGTAGTCCCTTTTCAAAACTAGTGAGCAGCCACCTGTCACTGCAACAAGACACAAGCCACCTTGCACATCCCTGCTAGAGAGGAGTCGCCTCAAGAAAACTCGACCGGACACCCCACCACAAGTCACCAGGAACACTGAGTACCAACCAAGCTCGAGGAGAACCCTGACTTCCATGCCACAAATTCAGTGGAATCTTGCATCCTGTGCTGAAAATCCAGAGGAACACTGATTTTTTCCTGTGGTATGAGAGAAACTCTGTCCCCTGTGGCAATTCTCAAGGAAACCTTGAGTTTCCAGCAACAACTAGAGAAGAACACCGAGTTTCTGCTGCAACTCCAGAGGAGGGCTGACTCCCCTGCTGCAACTCGAGAGGAAATACGACTTCCCCACCTCAACTCAAGACATATCCCCAGATCCCCATCACAACTCAAAAGGAACCCTGAATTACCCACTGCAAGTGGAAAGGACAGTGAGTTCCCCCTCAACCCAAGATAAGGCCTGATTCCCTTGCAGCGACTTGAATGGAACTCCGACTTTCCCCTCACAATATGATGGAAGGTCCAACTCTCCTGTTGCAACTCTCGAAGATCCCGAATTCCCCACCTCAACTCAACAGGAGGACTGATATCCCTTTTACTACTAGGGAGGAAAGTGGAGGTCCATGCCTCAACATGAGACAAGGCCTGACTCCCCTCTTGCAACTCGAGAGAAACTCTGAGATCCCTGTTGCAACTGGAGAGGAACCCCAAGTTTCCCACCTCAACTCAAGATGATCCCCTATTCCCATGCAGCAACTTGGGAGGAACCCAGAGGTGCCCCCTTGCAACTTGAAAGGAGGCCTGACTCCCCTGACACAATCCAAGCATTCACTGACATCCCCATCACAACTCGAGAGGAACCCTGAGTTTCCCACCTCAACTCGAGATGAGGTGAACTTGAGTGGAGGGCCTCAAAATTAGAGCAGAACAATCCTACAAAAAAAACTAGTTAGGAGATCCTACTGCCAAAGTAAAGAGGATGTCCCACCTCACTGGGACTACTCACTAGTATTGAAAAGAAGGCATCACTGCAATTCTAGAGGAGCTCTGAGACCACTGCCTCAACTCAAGAGGAGCCTTCCACAGCAACTTGAGAGGAACTCAGAGTTGTGCACTGTACTTGAGAGGAACACCGAGTACCTGCTGCAAATTGAGAGGAGCCCTGAGTCCTCTGTTGCAACTCGAGAGGGACCCCAAATTCCCTGCCACAACTCAAAAGGATCCCAAGACATCTGCTGCAACTTGAGAGGAGGCAAGGCCCTCATAAGCAGAGAGGAGCATCCATGCAAAAATTTGTGACGAATACTGAGTGCCAAAGAAGAGAGGAACCCCATTCACAACCACCCATCACCACCTAAGAGGAGGGACCACTGCAACTCTAGAGGAACCCTGAGTCCACAACCACAACTGAAGAGAAGGACTCCACTGCTATTCGAGAGAATCCACTGGACAAAAGGTGAGACCATGCCCCCAAACACCATACCTGGAGAGAAGTCACTCTGCGGGAAATATAGATGAGTCCCCCAAACATAATAAGAAGGCCCTGCACATTGCATTGAGAGTGGACCTACCCTCAAATATTGCAGCTGAAGAGGTCTTCATCATAACTAGAAAGGAGCCTGTACACCACAACTAGAGAGCAGGCCACTAGCACACCACAACTCGAAAAGAGCAGCCACACCACAGCTAGAGATAATCCCTAACCACAACTAGAGAGGAGCTTGCACATCACAATTAGAAAGAATCAAACCCACCACAACTACAGAGTTGACCCCAACCACAACTAGAGTAAAGACCCATGCCAAAACAAGTGAATAGCCACTGGGAAATTGCAACAAGAGAGAAGCCATACTGCACATCCCTGCTAGAGAAGAGTCGACTCAGGAAAACTCGTGAAGAAGCTCCACTGCAACTGAAGAGGAACGCTGAGTAACCTTCAACTAGAGAGGAACCTCGAGTTTCCTGCCATGGCTCAAGTGAAACCCTGAGACCTATAGTGCAACTTGACAGGATCCCTGAGTTTCCACAACTCAAAAGAAGTTGTGAGTACTCTACTGCAACTGGAGAAAGACCCCAAGTTTCTCTCTGCAACTCGAGAAGAAACCCGTGTTCCCAGCTGCAACTCAACTGGAGCCCCAGATACCCTGTTGCCACTTGAGAGGAACCCCCAGTTCCCCACTGCAACTTGAGAGGAACCCTGAGGTGCCTGCCTCAACTCAAGAGGAGGCCTGACTTCCCAGGTGCAACTGGAGAGGAACCCCAAGCTAGCCCACCATAACTCAAAAGGACTCCAAGCACCCTGCTGTATTTCAACAGAAGGCACCACCACAACATGAGAAAACCTCTGAGTCCCTTGCCTCAACTCAAGAGGAGCTCTCACGGCAAACTGAGACAAGACATCAGCAAAACTAGAGGAGCACCATGCCACTGAAAGAGAGGGGCTCAGGCACACATTACTACAAGAAAGGAGCACCCACAGCACAATTAGAGAAGTGCAGCTCGCCACAACTTGAGAGGAGCCCACATACCACACTGGGACAACAGCCCCACCTCACATTGCAACTATTGAGGAAAACCCCTGCCTAATGCAACTAGAGAGGAGACTAACCACCACAACGAGACAGTGGACCCCCACTTCAATTAGAGAGGTACCTTCTGGATAAAACTAGATTGAAAACCCCACCACAACTAGAGAGTATCCCCTTGCCCACAGCAAACAGAGTAACAAAGGCAACAACTCAAAGGAGCCACCACACCACAAACAGAGAGAAACCCCTAGTACAATGCAACTAGAGAGAGCCCCAGGCCACAACTAGTGTGTTGAACATGCTCCACAATGAGAGAGGAGCCAGCATCCCAAATCTGGACAAGAGTCCCCCACACACCACAAAGATTGAAGGACACCACTCCTCAATTTAACTATAGAGGAACAACAGAGTCCTTTGTTGCAACATGAGAGGAACCACTGGCCACAGTGACAGAGGAGATGCCCACCAAAACTAACGAGGTTTCCCCCACCACAAGTAGAGAGGTGTCCACCAAGACATCACACATAGAGAGAATCCTCTCTGTAGCACCCTGAATTAACTTGAGATGGGGCCCTCATAAGTTGAGAGGAGAAACCACGATAAAAATTGTGAGG
This sequence comes from Neotragus pygmaeus, assembly GCA_006410875.1. NCBI lineage: Eukaryota > Metazoa > Chordata > Mammalia > Artiodactyla > Bovidae > Neotragus > Neotragus pygmaeus. The sequence continues at coordinate 53,955 of SJYV01004369.1, read as the reverse complement.
AATTTGGAACTTAGTGTCAAAAGAAGATAGGAGCCCTCTGCCGAGCCCCTCACCACAACCTAAGAGGAGGGACCTCTGAAAACCAAGAGAAGCCCCGAGTCCACAACCACAACTCAGGAGGAGGACTCTGCCACTTAAGAGAAGCCATCAGCAACAATGTGAAAGTATGCACACAGACATTATACCTAGAGAGAAGTCACTATGTGGTAAATGTAGATGAGCAACCTCCAACTCAAGAAGAAACAGGAGTTCTTTGCCATAGTGCAAGGGCTACCCTGAGTCCCATGCTGCACCTCAAGAGGAACCACAAGTTCTTCAGTGAAACCCGAGAGGAACCGCAAGTTCCCCGCCTCAACTCGAGAGGAAGCCGGACTCCCCTGTTGCTACTTGAGAGGAACCCAGTGTTCCCCACTGGAATTCAAGATGAGCACCAAGCCCCCAACGGCACCTTGAGAAGATTCCCAAGACCACCACTGCAACTCAGTAGCAATCATGAGAAACCAGCTCAGCTGATGAGGAGCTCTATTCCCCATCATGAGGACAGCCCCCCCCAAAAAAAAGACAGAGGAATTCCCCCAGCAGAAGGAGAGGATCACCTCACCACAGCGAGAGCAGGGTCCCCAAGACATTACTCCTAAAAGGAGTCACTCGGCCACAAATAGAAATGAACCCACTGAAGTATCTCGAGAGGAGCTCCACAAAATTAGAGAGGAGCAATCCTGTGAAAAATTAGTGAGGAAACTCAGTGCCAGAAGTAGAGAGGACACCCCACCCCATGGAGACAACCCACCACAACTCGGGAGGAAGCATCACCGCAACTAGAGAGGACCTCTGAGTCCCGTGACTCAACTAAAAAGGGGCTTTCCATGGCAACTGGAAAGGATCTCCTAGTTCCTCTGTACTCAAGCAGAACACTGAGTACCCTCCATAACAACTCGCGATTCCACTGCTGCAACTCTTGAAGAATCCTGAGTTCCCTGCCACAATTCAAATGGACCCCAAACCGGCTGCTGCAACTCGAGAAGAGGCAGCACCAGAACTCGAGAGGAACTCTGAGTCCCTTTCCTCAACTCAAGAGGAGCTCTTATGGCAAATCTAGATAAGACCTTAGCACAACTAGAAAGGAGCACCACGCCATCACAAGAGAGGGGCCCAGGTCATATCACTACAAGAGAAGAGCACCCACAGCGCAGTTAGAGAAGTGCAGTTCACCACAAGTGAGGAGCCCACACACCTTCTGGAGAAGAAACCCACTGCATATTGCAAATATTGAGGAAAACCCCTGCCCATTGCCAATAGAAAGGAGACCCCCACCACAACTGGAGAGTTGAACCCCACTGCAAACACAGAGGAATCTTTTGGATAAAACTAGATTGGAAAACACACCACGACTAGAGAGAAGCACCTCACCAAAACTCAAGAGGAGTCCCCTAATTCATCTCAACAGGATCTGAAGCCTCCTTTTAGAGGAATCCTGAGCTCCCTCAGCATATTGATATGTGCTTCCTGAGACAAATAAAGAGGAGCTCACAACCTCAAGTACAGAGATGCACTCACCACAACTCGAGAGCCCCATGAACACCACAGTTAGCTTCGAGTCCCTGCCACAACAATAAGTTGCACCCTGCCACAACTAGTGGAGAAGGCAATGGCACCCCACTCCAGTACTCTTGCCTGGAAAATCCCATGGACTGAGGAGACTGGTAAGCTGCAGACCATGGGGTTGCTGAGTCAGACACGACTGAGCAACTTCGCTCTCACTTTTCATTTTCATGCATTGGAGAAGGAAATGGCAACCCACTCCAGTGTTCTTGCTTGGAGAATCCCAGGGACAGGGGAGCCTGGTGGGCTGCCGTCTATGGGGTCGCACAGAGTTGGACACGACTGAAGTGATTTAGCACCAGCAGCAACCACAATTATAGAGGATTGTACATATCACAACTAAAGAGAAGTTACCCACAACTATCAAGGAGCCCCTGGAAATCGACTTAGAGAGGACCCTGCTGACACAAAAATAGATAAGCACCCCACCACAACTCCAGATGAGCCTACATTCCTCATGTGGAGAAGAGCCACATAGATATTCCACATATTGAGGAAAAGCTCCTTCCAAGGCACCAAAAAAGAAGCTCCCTCAACACAATTACAGAGTTGACTACTCATCACAATGAGAGTGGGTCAACCCTAACAAAATTACTGAGGAACTCCTAGTGCCAAAGGTGGAGAGGACCTCCCTTGTGGAGCCACCCAAACCCCAACCAGAGAGGACACATCCCCGCAACTCAACAGGCAGCCTCACCATAACTCAAGAGAAGCCCGCTGGACGTCACACGTAGTGTGAGTCTCTCTGCTGCTAATAAAGATGAACCTAACACCACAAGTAGAGAGAAACTTGCACACTAAAGAGACTCAAACCCACCACAACTACACAGTTGACCTCGACCACAATGATAGAGAAGTCCCATGCCAAAACTAGTGAGTAGCCACCTGACATTGCAGCAAGACAGGAGTCACCCTGTACATCCCTGCTAGAGATGAGTCGCCCAAGACAACTTGAGAGAAGGCCCCACCGCAAGTTGAGAGGGACCCTGAGTACCCCTCCCAAACTCGAGAGAAACCCCAGATTCCCCACCACAGCTCGAATGGAACCCTGAGACCCATGCTGCAACTCTAGAGGAACACTGAGTTCCCATTGCATCTTGAGAGGAGCTCTGAGTCCCCCACTGCAGCTCGAAAGGAACCCCAAGTTTCTCTCCGCAACTCAAGATAAACCCTGAGATCCCTGCTACAACTCGAGAGGAGGCCCTTCTCTGCTACAAATCGAGGGAATCCTGAGTTACCCAGAGCAACTCAAGAGCCCCAAGCCCTCTGATGCAACTCGAGAGGCTTTCCAAGAGGAGCCAAACCCACCAAAATTTGAGAGGAGCACTCTACCACAACAGGAGAGGAAGCCCCATACTACTTCTAAAGAGTAGGCCCCCACCCCTGCCACAATTAGAGAGGAGTCTGCAAACCACAACTAGAGAGTAGTTGAAACAAAAACGTCAGTTGACCCCACTGCAATTAGAGTGGAGCCCAATGTGTAACTGTACAGTAACATACTACACATAACAATGAGACAGGAGCCAGCTGCTAATTGTTACTAGAGAGGAGTTGCCCCATGTATCTCAAGAGGAGGCCCAATCACAACTATAAACGGACCCCAAGTCACCTGTCCCAACTCGAGAGGAACTCCACTATAACTCTACAGGAGCCCTATATCATCACAAAGAAGAAGCCCCTGCTGACAAACAGAGGAGCCCTCTGCCAAAACTGGAAATGATTCCCCTGCCAAAATTAGAGAGGAGCCCTCTGGCACATTGCACCTAAAGAGGTGGCCCTCTGACAACAAATAGAGACGAGGACTCTGACATAACTTGAGATGAGCCTCTCACCATTAGAGTGGAGCAACCCCATGAAAACTAGAGAGGAGCCCCCAATGCCACAAGTAGAGAGAACACTCTCCCCACAGAGAACCTCCAGAGGTTGCACCACTGCAATTAGAGAGGAGCCCTGAGTCCCCACCTGAACTTGAGGGAAGACCTATGCCAAAACTCAAGAGAAACCTATGGCCATGAGAGAGGAACCCACCTGCCAAAACTGAAGATTGTCCCACCACCACAACTGGAGAAAAGACCCAGGACATCGTACCTAGAGAGGGCCCCGTCCACCACAAATAGAGACAAGCCTCTGCTGCAAGTCGAATAGAATCTCCTACCACCAAGAGAGAGGAATAACCTCGACACAACTAGAGAGTAGCTGTCACATGCAACTAGAGAGGAGCCCCCTGAACAATGGCTATTGAGAAGAGCATCCCTTCACAGCATCCCTGTCACAATTAGACAGAAGCCTCCTTTTAAAACTAGAGAGGAGGCTCCCTAGTCAAAACTAAAGAGGGGGGCCATGTGATAATTAAAGAGTAGGCTAACAGATATCACACCTGGAAAGAGTGCCTGTGCACATCACTACCAGAGAGTAAATCCTCTCCATATTTCAAAAGGAACATTCAATCCCAACTCTAGAGGTGACCTCTACACACCATAACTAGAGAAGAGCTCCACTAACACAACTCGAGAGGAGACTGCACAACACAACTAGAGAGGAGCCCACTGACACAAGTAAGAGTTTACCCCCCATACCAATTAGAGAGGAACTCCATGCTGCAGGTAGTTTAGCCACCAACACATTGCAACTAAACAGAAGCCACCCTGCACATTGCTACTAGAGAGGAGCCACCTCACCACAACTCGAGTAGAGGCACCACCTCAACTTGAGGGGAACACCAAGTCCCATGATGCAACTCAAAAGGAGTCCCTCACCACAACTTGAGAGGAGCCCACACACTGCAACTAGAGAGGAGTCCACCTGGACACCACATGAAGAAAGGAGGCACTTCACCCTGCCCCTAGAGAGGAGCAATCTCATACACCACATCTAGAGAGGCGGCTTCACTCCACTACTAAAGAGTTTCCCCTCAAGCCACAAATAGAAATGAGCAAGCAAACTGCAACTAGAGAAGAGCCACACAACATGATGCAACAAGACAGGAGTTCCCATCACATCTACAGAGGTGCACCCCGACACATCACAACTTTGAGCCTAACCACCAAAACCAGAGAGCTGAATACATGCCGCAGCTAGATAGTTGATCCCCAGGCACAATTAGTGAAGATCACACTGCTGCAACTAAAGAAGAGCCCCCATCCCATATATTGCATCTAGAGTGTAGAACCACTGCCACAACTAGAGTGAACATCCCTGCCACAGGTAGATAGGAGCCAGCCCCACACATCAAAATTAGAGAAAAGTGCCCATGCACATCAAAACTAGAGTGAGACTCCCACACAGATCATAACGAAAGAGGAGGCCAGCACTGCAATGAGAGAGTAGACCCATACTGTAATTAGAGATAAGCCCCCATGAACATTGCTGTTAGAGAGGAGCATATCCACCCATCACAATTAGACAGAAGCCCCCTGCCGTGAGTAGAGAGGAGCCCACCATGCTGCAACTAAAAAAGACTCTTTCTGCCACAACTATAGAGTAGCCTCCAGTAACAACAAGAAAAGGGGCCTCTTCACATCACAATCAGAGAGAAGCCACCCCATCACAATTTGAAAAGAACACTCTACTGCAACTAAAAAGAAGCTCAGCTACCACAACTTAAGAGGGGCCTCCCTGCCACAATTAGAGAGGAGTCTGAAAACGACAACTAGAGAGGATCCCACCCACCACAAATAAAGAGTGGAACCCCACTCCAACTAGAGTAAAGCCCTATGCTGCAACTAGACAGTAGCCTATTGCACATTGCCACTAGGTAGAGACCAGCCTGCACATCGCTACTAGAGAGGATCTGGCCCACTGAAGCTTGACTAGAGGATCCACCACAACTCTCAAGGAAGCTCAAGTCACCTGTGGTAACTCAAGAGGCACCAGGAGTTACCTGCTGCAATTTGACAAAAGCGCTCAGCTATAACAAGAAAAGGAGTCGCTGGCCAAAATCATAGAGGGCTCCCCAGCGAAAATTGAAGTGGATTCCCCCAGCAAAACTAGAGTGGAGTCCCACAGGACTTAGAGAGAAGACCTTTCTGCCCCAAATAGAGATGAGCTCAATGAAATAAGTCGAGTGGAGTCCCTCACAACTAGAGAGCAGCAGTCCCACTAATGTTAGTGAGGAACCCCTAGCACCAAAAGTAGAGAGGACCTCCCCCGTGGAGGCACCCACACCCCATTCAGAGAGGACACAGCCCCACAACTCAGTAGGAATCCGCTGGACATCACACAGAGAGATGAGACCCTCTGCTTCTAATAGATATGAACCTCACACAACAAAGAGAGGAACTTGCACACCACAACTAGAAGAAATCAAAGCCACCACAACTACAGAGTTGATCCCGACCACAACAACAGATAAGTCCCAGGCCAAAACTAGTGAGTAGCCAACTGACATTGCTACAAGTAATGAGCCACCCTTCCCATCCCTGCTAGAGATGAGTTGGCTCAAGATAACTCGAGAGGAGGCCCCACAGCAAGTCGAGAGAAACACTTCGTATGCCCCCAACTCAAGAGGAACACCGAATGCCCCATCACGGCTTGTGTGGAACCCTGAGTCTTGCATTGCAACACAAAAAGAACACTGAGTTCATGCTGTGACTTGAGAGGAGATCTGAGTCTCCTGCTGCAACTCGAGAAGAACCATGAGAATCCACCTAAATTCAAGAGGAGCCCTATTCCACATCACATTGAGAACCCCCAACAACAAAAACAGAAGCACTCCCCTGCCAGAGCTGGAGAGGATGCCCTCACCACAACTAGAGAGGTGCCCACAGGACATTGCACCTTAACTTGAGAGGATACTTTCAAAATTATAGAGGAGCAATCTCGAGAAAAACTAGTGAGGATTGTCCAGTGCCAAAATTAGAGATGATGCCCCACCCCACAGAGACTACCCACCAAAACACGAGACAGTATCACTACAACTCAAGAGGAGCTTTGTGTCCCCTGTCTCACCTGAAGAGGAGCCTTCCATGTCAATTCAAGAGGAACTCCTAGTTCTGCACTGTATGTGAAAGAAACACTGAGTACCCACTGCAAATTGAGAGGAGCCTGAGTCCACTGCTGGAACTCGACAAAAAGCCCGAGTTCCCTGCTGCAACTCAAAAGATACCCATGCACCTTGTTGCAACTCGAGAGGTGGCACCATCAGAACTCAAGTGGAGCTCTGAGTGCCCTTCCTCAACTCAATAGGTTTTTTTACAATAAATCGAGAATAAGACCTCAACACAACTAAATAGTAGCACCATGCCACAACAAGAGAGGAGCCCAGGTACATATCACTACAAGAGAGGAGCACCCACAGCACAATTAGAGAAGTTCACCTCACCACAACTAGAGAGGAGCCCATACACCACACCTGGAGAAGAACCTCACTGAACATTGCAACTATTGAGGAAATCCCCTGCACAATGGAACTAGAGAGGAGATCACCACCATCACTAGAGACTTGACCACCCACCACAACAAAAGTGTTGACCCCCACTGCAAATAGAGAGGAACCTTCTGTATAAAACAAGATGGTAAACCCCACTGACTACAGAGTAGGCCCTTGCTCTCAGCAAATAGGGTAACAACTGCAACAACTCAAAGAAACTACCAAAACACAACTAGAGAGAAACCCCTAGTACAGTGCAACTAGTGAGAGCCCCTGACCACACCTAGTATGTTGACCATGTGCCACAGCATGAGAGGAGCTTGCAAACTGCATCTGGAAAAGAGTTCCCCACAAACCACAATGACTGAGGAACACCATTGCCTAATGCAGCTAGAGAGGAACCACCAAGTCCTCTGCTGCAACACGAGAGGAACCAATGGCCAGAATGACTGAGGAGCCCACCACCAAAACTGGGGAGGTTTCCCTCATCACAAACAGAGAGAAGTCCACAAGATATCACACACAGAAAGGAGCACATCTGCCACACATGAAGACATGCCCCCTGAAGTAAATCTAGAGGAGGCCCTCACAAGTAGAGAGGAACAACCATGTTAAAATCTGTAGGAATATCTAGTACCAAAAGAAGAGAGGACCTCCTCAGATCCCCTCATCACAATCTTAGAGGAGGGTGCATGGCAACTTGAGAGGAGCCCCGAGGCCAGTACCACAAGTCAAGAGGAGGACACCACCACTTCTTGAGAGAAGCGACCAGGCACAATATGAGAGGAGGCCCCCAGACGTTATGCATAGAGAGAAGTCACTCTGTGGCAAACACAGCCAGAGATAATTGCCCATGAAAGCTAGAGAGGAGACCCACCGCTACTGGAGAGGAGCTCACCAGCACAGTGCAACTATAAAGAAACACCCATGCCACATGTAGGAAGGAGTCTTCAACCACAACTAGAGACCCCCATTGAAATTCAAGAGGAGCCCCCTGCTTCATCTCAACAGAATCTGTTGCCTCTTTAGAGGAGCCTGGACTCCCACAGAAAATTGATATGGGCCTCCTGAGATAAATAGAGAGGAGGCCACCACCTCAAGTTAAGAGACACCTGCAACACAACTGGAGATTCTTGTGAAGACTGAAACTAGCATGGAGTCCCTGCCACAGCAAAAATTTGCACACTGCAGGCGGCTGCAGCCGGTGCACTGAGCACAGGCAGCTGTGGCCGGCTCACTAAGTGCAGGCGTCTGTGGCCAGTGCACTAACCATGGCCAAGAGGAGCTACCCCACGTCCGAGGTCAAGGGCAGCAGCCTAGAGTGCCAGGCTGTGATGGCCCAGGAATGGCTGAGAGGAGCTACCCAGCATCCGCAGTCAGGGGCGGCAGCTGGGAGGAGCTACCCTGTGTCCGAGGTCAGGGGCAACAGCTGAAAGGAGCCACCCCACATCCTAGACCAGAGGCGACGTCTGAGGCCAGGGGAAGCGGCTGGGAGGAGCAACCCAACGCCCGAGGCCAGAGGCAGCAGCCAGGAGGAGCAACCCCACGTCCAAGGAGTGCTGGCTGCATGGGCATAGGGGGGTCAAGAGGAGTCATCCCACGTTGAAGATCAGAAAGAGTGGTGGTGAGGAGATACCCCTCATCCAAGGTAAGGAGCATCAGCTGTGCTTTGCTGGAGCAGCCATGAAGAGATACCCCATGCCCAAGGTAAGAGAAACCCAAGTAAGATGGTAGGTGTTGCAAGAGGACATCAGAGGGCAGACACACTGAAAACATATTCACAGAAAACTAGTCAATCCAATCACACTAGGAACACAGCCTTTTCTAGCTCAATGAAACCAGGGTGAGTGGGTCATGGTGGAGAGGTCTGACAGAATGTGGTCCACTGGAGAAGGGAATGGCAAGCCACTTCAGTATTCTTGCCTTGAGAACCCCATGAACAGTATAAAGAAGCAAAATGATAGGATACTGAAAGAGGAAATCCCCAGGTCACTAGGTGCCCAATATGCTACTGGAGATCAGTGGAGAAATAACTTTAGAAAGAGTGAAGGGATGGAACAAAGAAAAAACAATACCCAGCTGTAGATGTGACTCGTGATACAAGCAAGAGCCGATGCTGTAAAGAGCAATATTGCATAGGAACCTGGAATGTCAGGTCCATGAATCAAGGCAAATTGGAAGTGGTCAAACAAGAGATGGCAAGGGTGAATATCAACATTCTAGGAATCAGCGAACTAAAATGGACT
>SJYV01004369.1:0-40275 GCA_006410875.1 Neotragus pygmaeus | reverse complement strand
TCTAGTCAAGGCTATGGTTTTTCCTGTGGTCATGTATGGATGTGAGAATTGGACAGTGTAGAAAGCTGAGCACTGAAGAATTGATGCTTTTGAACTATGGTGTTGGAGAAGACTCTTGAGAGTGCCTTGGACTACAAGGAGATCCAACCAGTCCATTCTGAAGGAGATCAGCCCTGGGATTTCTTTGGAAAGAATGATGCTAAAGCTGAAACTCCAGTACTTTGGCCACCTCATGCAAAGAGCTGACTCATTGGAAAAAACTTTGATGCTGGGAGGGATTGGGGGCAGGAGGAGAAGGGGACGACAGAGGATGAGATGGCTGGATGGCATCATGGACTCGATCGTTGTGAATCTGAGTGAACTCCGGGAGTTGGTGATGGACAGGGAGGCCTGGCGTGCTGTGATTCATGGGGTCTCAAAGAGTCGGACACGAAGTGGTGACTGAACTGAACTGAACAACTAGAGTGGAGCCTGCACATCAGAACTAGAGAGAAGTCCCCCACAACTAGACAGAAGCTCCTGGAATTTGACTTAGAGTGGAACCCACTGGTACAACAATGCGCAAGCCTCCCCCAAAAACTCCAGAGGAGCCTGCATTCCTCATGTGGAGGAGAGCCCCATACAAATGGAAACTATTGAGAAAATGCCCTGCCCACACAACTAGAGAGGAACTTCCTCACCACAACTAGAGAGATGACCATCCCATCACAAAGAGAGAAGTTCAACCCCAAAATTAGTGAGGAAACTCTAGTGCTACAAGTGCTCCATCATCGTGGAGCCCCCACATGACAAATGCAATAGCAGGCACAACAGCAACTCAAGAGGAGGCCCAAGTACCTTCAGCAACTCTAGAGGAGCCATGCAATGAAACTCAAGAGATGCCCCATGCAGCAACTCGAGAAGTGCCACCTAACTACAACTAGAGAGGAGCTGCAGCCACAAATTAAGAGCACTGTGTGCCCTGTAACAAGCTTAGAGCCCCCTGCAACAACAGGAAAGGAAAACCCGTTCACAACTAAAGATGAACCTGCAAACCACAACTAGGGAAAAGGCCCCCCAAATTAGAAAGAAGCTCCCAATCAGGTTGGAATAAGAGCAGAGCCAAACACTGCAACTTGAGGGGAGAATTCCACCACAAATAGACATTAATCTCGCTGAACATCACCATTAGAGCTGAGCACACCCACATATCACAATTAAATATAAACCCCCTGTGATGAGTAGAGAGGAGCCCAACATGCCACGAGCAACAAGGATGCCCTCTGCCACAGCTAGAGACTGTTCTCCTTCACTTCACAACTGGAAAAGGTGCCCCTTCACATGACAAGCAGAAAGAAACCACTCCAACCACAGTTCAAGAGGAGCATTCTACCACAACTAGAGAGGAACCCCCATACCACAACTGAAAAAGAGTGCCCCCACCACAACTAGAGAGGAGTCTGCAAACCGCAACAGAGGAGCAGGGGGGGAAAAAGCCGTTAATCTAACCCCACTGCAATTAGAGTGGATCATGCCTTAACAACACAGTAGCCCATTGCACATCACAACTGCACAGGAGCTAGCCTGCTAATCACTCCTAGAGAGGAGCTGCACCATGCAACTCAAGAGGAGGCCTCACAACAACTAAAAAGGAACACCAAGTCACCTGTGGAAACTTGAGTGGATCCTCGGGTCACCCAATGCGCCTTGACAGGAGCCCAATGCTCTCACAAGGAATGGGCCTTCCATGACAAAGACAGAAGAGTTCCCATCAAAACTGGAGAGGATTCCCTGGTCAGAACTAGAGAGGAGCCCTCTGGCACATTGCACCTAGAGAGGAGCCCCTCTGCTGCAAATAGAGATGAGGCCCCAGAAGTAAACCAAGATAAGCCCCTCACAACTACAGTGGAGCAATAACCTGAACACTAGTGAGGAGCCCCCAATACCACAAGTAGAGAGAACACCCTCCCCACAGAGAACCCCCAAGGTGCTACCACCGCAACTAGAGAGATGTCCCTCCTGAACTTGAGAGGAGGCCTATGCAACAACTCAAGAGAAGCCCATGGCCACAACAGAGAAGCTCATGCAGCAAAACTAGAGAGCGTCTCCAAACAGCAACTAGAGAGGTGATCCTGGACATTACACCTAGAAAGGGTTCCCTCCACCACAAATAGAAATGAACCCCTCCTGCAAGTTGAGTAGATTCCCCTACCACCATCAGAGAGGCACATCCTTGTCAAAGGTAGAGAGTATACCCCATGCTGCAGCTAGAGAGCAGCCCTCTGAACATTGACACTTGAGAGGATAATTCCCACACATTGCAATTAGAAGCCTCCTTCTACAACTAAAGAAAGGCCCCCAGACCACAACTAAAGAGAAAGGGCCAAGCCAAAATTAGAGTAGGCTCGGACATATTGCAAAAGAGTACCTGTGCACATCCCTACCAGAGAGGAAACCCCCACTACAGTCAGAAAGGAAAAATCCACTGCAACTCTAGAAGTGCCCACCACACACCACAACTAGAGAAGAGCCCTCCTAACAAAACTCGAGAGGAGCCTGCACACCATAACTGGAGAGGAGCTCACCTGATACAACTAACAGCTGATCCCCCACAACTAGAGAGGAGCCCCATGCCACAGGTTGTGTAGCCACCCACACACTGAAACTAAACAGAAGCAACCTTGAACAATGCTACTAGAGAGAAGCCACCCCACCACAGCTCGAATGAAAGCTCCACCACAACTCGAGAGGAACACGAATTCCCCCGATGCACATCAAGAAGAGTCTCCCACCAAAATTAGAGAGAAGCCCACCCAGACACTGCATGTAGAAAGGAGGCCCCCCACCCTGTAACTAGAGAGGAGCAATCTCGCACACCACATCTAGAGAGGAGGCTCTACACCACTACTAGAGAGTAGCCCCTCAAACNGAGTCTCCCACCAAAATTAGAGAGAAGCCCACCCAGACACTGCATGTAGAAAGGAGGCCCCCCACCCTGTAACTAGAGAGGAGCAATCTCGCACACCACATCTAGAGAGGAGGCTCTACACCACTACTAGAGAGTAGCCCCTCAAACTACAAATAGAAATGAGCCAGCAAACTGAACCTGGAGAAGAGCTGCACAGCACAATGCAACAAGACAGGAGTTCCCACTCCACAACTAAAGAGGACTTCCCCAGAAACAACACACCTAGGGAGGACCACCCCGGCACATCACAACTAGAGAGAAACCCAACCGCCAAAACTATAGAGTTGAATACACACTACAACAAGATAGTTGACCCTCAGGCACAATTAGTGAGGAGCACACCACCGAAAACTAGAGAGGTTCCATCTTCCTCCATATATCACAACTAGAGTGGAGCACCACTGCCACAACTAAATGGACACCCCTGCCACAGGTAGTTATAAGCCCACACATCACAATTAGAGAAAAATGCCCATGCACATCACAACTAGAGTGGAGCTCCCACACGGATCATTACAATAGAAAAGGGCAACACTGGAATCAGAAAGGAGACTTCTTCCACAACTAGAGATAAGCCCCCCTGAACATCATCATTAGAGCAGCACACCCACACATCACAATTAGACAGAAACCCCCTGTGATGAGTAGAATGGAGCCCACCATGCCACAACTAAAGAGGACTCCCACTGCCACAACTAGACAGTAGCCTTCTGCTATCATAACTAGAAAAAGCATCCCTTCACTTCACAACCAGAGAGGAGCCACCCCTAGCACAATTCTGAGAAAAGCACTCTACTGCAATTAGTGAAGGGAAGTCGCTCAGTTGTGTCTGACTCTTTGCGACCCCATAGACTATAACCTATCAGGTTCCTCCGTCCATGGGATTTTCCAGGCAAGAGTGGTGGGGTGGATTGCCATTTCCTTCTCCAGGGGATCTTCCCGACCTAGGAATCAAACCCAGGTCTCCTGCATTGCAGGCAGACGCTTTACCATCTGAGCCACCTACCACAACTAAAGAGAATTCTCCCATGCCACAACTAGAGAGGAGTCTGCAATCAAGATTTAGAAAGGAGCCACCCCATCACAAATAAAGGATGGACCCTCGCTGCAACTAGAGTGGATCCCCATGTAGCAACGAGACAGGAGCCAGCCTGCATTGCTCTTCTAGAGAGGATCTGCCGCACTGCAGTATGAGAGGAGGCTCCACAGCAACTCTAAAGAAACCCTGAATAACCTGCTGCAATTCAAGGGTAACCCCGAGTTTCCCATTGCAATTCGACAAAAGCCCTATGCTGTAACAGAAAAGGAGCCCCTGGCCACAATGACAGAGAAGCCCCTCTGCCAAAACTAAAGTGGATTCCCCTGGCGCAAATAGTGGAGTCACCCAGGAGATAACACCTAAAAAAAAGCCCCTCTGTCACAAATAGAGATGAGCTCCTTTCAGTAAGTTGAGTGGAATCCCTCACAACTAGACAGAAGTGACCCCACTAAACATTAGTGAGGACCCTTAGCACCAAAAGTAAAGAGGACTTCCCCCATGGAACCACCCACACCCCAAGCAGAGCGGACACAGCCCCACAACTCGAGAGGAGACCTCCACCACAACTGAGAAGAGCCCAGTGGATATCACACATAGAGAGGAGCCCCTTTCCTGCTAATAGAGATGAACCTCACACCACAACTATAGAGAATCTTGAACAGCACAACTAGAGAAAATCAAACCCACCGCAAATACAGAGTTAACCCCAACCAGAACTAGAGAAAAAAATCCATGCCAGAACTAGTGAGTAGCCACCCACACATTGCTGCAAGACAGGAGCCATCCTGCACATCCCTGCTAGAGACAAGTTGCCCCCTAGACAGCTCTAATAGAAAGCCCCACCACAACTGGAGAGGCACACTACATCCCCCACCACAGCTCTAGTGTAACCCTGGGTCCCACGCTGCAACATGAGATGCCCTGAGTTCCTGCCAAAACTCCAGAGGAGCTCTGACTCCTTGGCTGCAACTCCAAGTTTCCCACCACATCTCAACAGGAACACCAAGTTCCCCACCTCAACTTGAGAGGAGGTCCAACTCTGCTGCTGCCACTCAAGAGGAACCCTGAGTTCCTTGTAGCAATTCAAGACAAGCCCCAATCCCCCTGATGCAATTCGTGAGGGTCCCAAGACCCCCACTCCAAATCAAGTGAGAATCTGCCTCAATTCAAGAGGAGCCCTATTCCAAATCAAGAGGGGGGACCCCAGCAACAAAAACAGAGGCACTACCCCACCAGAGCTGGAGAGGTTCCAATCACTGCAACTAAAGAGGTGACCCCAGGACAATGAACCTAAAAAGGAGCCCCAATGCTATAAATAGAGCTGAGTAAACTGAAGTAACTCTAAAAGAGCCCCTCAGAATTAGAGTAGCAATCCCACCAAAAACTACTGAGGAGACTACTGTACCAAAAGTAAAGAGGACTGCCCACCCCATGAAGACACCCACCACAACTCAAGAGGAGCCATCATCACAACTCAAGAGGAGTTCTGAGTCCCCTGATTCAACTCAAGATGAGCCTTGCATGGCAAGTTGAGAGGAACTCTTAGTGTTTGCTGTACTCGAGAGGAATATAAGTAAACGCCACAACTCAAGAGGATCCCCAAGTCCACTGCTGCAATTCGAGAGGAACCCAGAGTTCACCACCGCAACTCTAAGGGAACGTGAGCCCCTGTGGCAACTCGAGAAGGACCCTCAGTTCACCGTCACAATTCAAAAGGACCCAGAGTCCCCTACTGCCTTTCAAGAGGAGGTACCACCATAACTCGAGAGGAACTCTGAGTCCCCTGCCTCAACTCAAGAGGAATTCTCATGGAAAATCGAGATAAGATTTCAGCACAACTAGAAAGGAGCACCACACCACCACAAGAGAGGACCCGAGGTAACCATCACAAGAGAGGAGCATCCATGGCACAAATATAAAAGTGCAGCTCAAGACAACTAGAGAGGAGCCCACATACCACACCTGGGAAAGTGCCCCACCCCACACGGCTACTGTTGAGGAAAATCCCTGCCCAATACAACTAGAGAGGAGACCCACACCACAACTAGAGACTTGAATCCCACCACAACTAGAGAGTTGACCCCAGTGAAACTAGAGAGGAACATTCTGGATANTGCCCCACCCCACACGGCTACTGTTGAGGAAAATCCCTGCCCAATACAACTAGAGAGGAGACCCACACCACAACTAGAGACTTGAATCCCACCACAACTAGAGAGTTGACCCCAGTGAAACTAGAGAGGAACATTCTGGATAAAACTAGATTGGAAAACCCACCACAACTAGAAAGGAGCACCTTGCCAACAGCAACTAGAGTAACAATTGCAACAACTCAAAGGAGCCACCACACCACAATTAGACAGAAACCCCTAGTAAAGTGCAACTAAAGAGAGGCCCTGGCCACAAACAATGTGTTGAACCCAGGCCACAACCAGAGGGGAGGTTGCACATCACATCTGGAGATGAATCTGAAACATACCACAAAGATTTAGGAACACCACTCGTCAAGGCAACTAGACAGGAACCATCAAGTCCTTTGCTGCAACAGGAGAGGAGCCAGTGGCTACAATGAGAGAGGAGCCCCCTACCAGAACTGGAGAGGTTTCCCCCAAAACAAGTAGAGAAGAGTCCACCAAGACATCACACATAGAGGAGTCCCTTTGGAGCAGATAGAGATGAGCCACCTGAAGTAACTCTAGACGAGGCCCTCACAAGTAGAGAGGAGCAACCACATTAAAATTTGTGAGGAACACCTAGGGCAAAAAGAAGTGAGGACCCTCATTACAGAGACCCTCATCACAACCTAAGAGTAGGGACCACTGCAATGCAGGAGAATCTCCAAGTCAAAGTTATAACTCAAGGGTGGACTCCACCCCTACTCAAGAGAAGCCACTGGCCACAATGTGAGAGGATACCCCCAAACATCATACCTAGAGAAGAGTCACTCTGCGGCAAATATAGCTGATCTCTCCCACCACAATAAGAAAGGAGGCCCCTGCATACTGCAATGAGAGTGAACTCTTCTCACATATTGCAACAAAAGAGCCCCTCACCATAACTAGAAAGGAGCCCACACACCACAACTAGAGAGTAGCCCACCAGCACACCACAACTAGAGATAATCAACTAGAAATGAGCAGCCACACCACAGCTAGAAATAATCCCCCACCACAACTAGAGAGAAGCCCCCACTGATACTTGAGATGAGCTCACCAGCACACTACAACCTAGAAAGAAACTCCCATGCCATAAAAAGAGAAGAGTCATGAAACACAATTAGAGAGGAGTCCCTCACCACTGAAATTCGAGAGGAGGCCCATGCTTCCTCTCCATACAATCTGCTCCCTTGTTTTAGAGGAGCTCTACACCCCCACAGCAAATTGATATGTGCCTCCTGAGACAAACATAAAGGAGCCCACCATCAGAAGTACAGAGATGCCCCCACCGCAACTTGAGAGCCCTTTGAACACCACAACTAGCTTGCTGTACCCTGCCACAATAAGAAAGTTGCACATTGTCACAACTAGAAAGGAGCCCAAACATCCCAACTAGAGAAAGGCCCACACAGCTAGACAAGAGCCACTTGAAACTGACTTAGAGAGGAACCTGTTGGTACAAAAATACACAAGCCTCCCACCATAACTCCAGAGAAGCCTGCATTCCTCATATGGAGAAGAGCCATATACACACTGCAATTATTGAGGAAAAGACCACCCAACGCAACTAGAGAGAATCTTCCTCTCCACAACTAGAGAGTTGACTGTCCATCACAACTAGAGAGGGATGTGAGGAAAATTAGTGAGGAAATCCTAGCACTAAAAATAAAGAAGGTCCCTCACCCTGGAGCTCTCCACATGACATACACGAGGGGAGGCCCAACCATAACTCAAGAGGAGACATCAGTACCCTGCAGAAACTGTAGAAGAGCCCTACAACACAAGTCGAGAGAAGTCACTGTCTACAACGAGAGAGGAATCCTCTGGACATCACATCTAGAGAGGAGCCAATCCATTTCAAATACAGACAAAGCCCACACAACAACTAGAGGGGAGACCCCCTGAACATCACAATGAGAGGAGTCCTCTCAGACATCTCAACTAAATAAGAGCACCTCACCTCAACTAGAGTGGAGCATGTGCACTGCAACTAGAAACAGACCACCATTTTACATCTATAGAGAAGTCCACCACCGAACTTAGAAAGGAGCTGCCCACTGACTTAAGAGCAGCTCACTAGCACATCACTAATAGAAAAGAGGCACTATACCACAGCTAGAGAGGAGTCCCCCACCACAATCACAGATGAGTTCACCACAATCACAGATGAGCTCCCCATAAAAACTCCAGAGGAGCCACCTACAGCAAATCAATAGGTGCCTTCCACTACAACTAGAGAGGAGACCCAGCCACAAGTTGAGAGCTGGCTGTACCCTGAAACTAGCTTAGAGCCCCCTGCCACAACTAGAAAGGAGCACCCTTCCAAAACTAGAGAAGAGCCTCCACACCACAACTAGAGATAAGGTCCCCACAAGTAAAAAGGAGTTCCCACTCACATTGCAATAAGAGAGGAGTCCCACACCATGACTAGAGGGCAGAACCCCACCATAAGGAGACATTATCCCCACTGAATTTTGCCACTAGAGAGGGGGTACACTTATGCATCACAATTAAATGTAGGTCCTCTGCCTTGAGTATAGAGGAGCTCAACATGTCACAACTAAAGAGGGTGCCCTCTGTCTTAACTAGAGAGTATGCTGCTTCACATCACAACTTGAAAAAGTGCCCCTTCACATCACAAGCAGAGAGGAGCTACCCCCACCTCAATTCGAGTGGAGTACTCTACCACTACTAGATAGGAACCCTTATACCCCAAATAAAGAGGAGCACCCCACCATCACCACCACAGCTAGAGAGGAGTCTGAAAACCAAAACTACTAACAAACTGAAACAAATATGTCATTGACCCCCATGACAACTAAAGTGAAGCCACGTGCCATAACTATACAGTGAAAATGAAGTTTCTCAGTCTTGTCTGACTCTTTGCAACCCCATGGACTGTAGACCACCAGGCTCCTCCGTCCATGGGATTTTCCAGGCAAGAGTACTGGGGTGGGTTGCCATTTCTTTCTCCAAGAGATCTTCCCAACCTACGGATTGAACCTGGGTCTCCTGCATTGTAGGCAGACACTTTATTGTCTGAGCCACCAAGGAAATCTATACAGTAGCCTACTGCATGTCACAAGTAGACAGGAGTGAGCCTGATAATCACTATTAGAGAACAACTGCTCCACGCAGCTTGAGGAGTTTCCTCCACAACTTTAAAGGAACCCCAAGTTACCTGTCACAACTCAAGAGGAACCCAGAGTCCCCCACCACAATTCGACAGGAACTCTATGCCGTCACAAGGAAGGAGCCCCAAATGATAAAGACAGAGGAGGGACCCGCCAAAATTGGAGAGTGTTCCCCTGCCAAAACTTGAATAGAACCCTCCAGCACATTGCTCCTAGAGAGGAGCTCCTCTGCCACAAATAGAGACGAGACCTCTGAAGTAACTCGAGAGGAGCTCTTCACAACTACAGTGGAGCAAACCCATGAAAACTAATGAGAATCCCCCAACGCCACAAATAGAGAGAACACCCTCCCCACAGAGAACCCCCAGAGGTGGCACCACCTCAACTAGAGAGATGCCCTGAGTCCCCTCCAGAAATTAAGAGGAGGCCTATGCCACAACTCAAGAGAAGCCCATGGCCACAACGACAGCACAGCCCACCTGGCAAAATTTGAGAGGGTCCCTCCACCACAACTAAAGTGATCATCTCGGATATCACACCTAGAAAGGGTCCCCTCCACCGCAAACAGAGACAAACCCCTTCTGCAAGTTGAGTAGATTCCCCTACCACCATCAGAGAGGCACATCCTTGTCATAGCTAGAGAGTAGATGCTCCACCACAACTCAAGAGGAACACAAAGTCCTCTGACACACATTGAGAAGAGTCTCCCACCACAATTAGAGAGGAGCCCACACATAGAAACAAGAGTGGAGCCCACCACATGTAGGAAGGAGGCCAGGCACCCTGTAACTAGGCAGGAGCAATCTCGCACACCACATCTAGAGAGGAGGCTCTACACCACTACTAGAGAGTAGCCCCTCAAACTGCAAATAGAAATGAGCAAGCAAATTGAACCTGGAGAAGAGCTGCACAGCATAATGTAACAAGATGGGAATTCCAGCTCCAGAACTAAACTGGACTCCCCCAGCACAGCACTAGGGTGGACCACCCCGGCACATCACAACTAGAGAGAAGCCCAACCGCCAAAACTAGAGAATTGAATACATGCTACAACTAGATAGTTGACCCTCAGGCACAATTAGTGAGGAGCACACCATCAAAATGGAAAGGTGCTACCCCTCCCCACTGTACATTGAAACTAGAGTGTAGTACCACCACCACAATTAGAGTGGACATTCCTGCCACAGGTAGATACAAGCCCTCCCCATACATCACAATTAAAGAAAAATGCCCATGCACATCACAACTAGAGTGGAACTCGCACATGGATCAAAACAAACAAGGAGGCCAACACTGCAGCTAGAGAGGAGACCCCTGCCACAATTAGAGATAATCCCCCCTTAACACTGCCATTAGAGAGGAGCATACCCACACATCACAATTAAACAGAAGCCTCTTTCCACAAGTAGAGTGGAGCCCAGCATGTTACAACTAAAGAGGCCTCCCATTGCCACAACTAGAGAGTAGCCTCCTGCACATTAAAGCTAGAAAAAGTGTCCCTTCACGTCACAACCAAACAGTAGCCACCCCTACCACAGTCTGAGGAGAGCACTCTACCACAACTAGACAGGAGCCCAACTACCACAAATAAAGAGGAGCCCCCCCCCCCGACACAACTAGAGAGGGGTCTGCAAATGACAAATAGAGAGGAGCCGAACCACCACAAATAAAGAGTGGAACCCCACTGCAACTAGAGTGGAGCCCATGCCACAACTAGACAGCAGCCTCCCACTCAGTGGAGGTAGACAAGGACTAGCCTGCACAGCGTTACTAGAGAGGATCTGCCCCACTGCAGCACGAGAGGAGGTTCCACCACAACTCTAAAGGAACTCCGAGTCACCTGCTGCAACTCAAGAGGCATTCCAGGTTCCCCACTGCAATTTGACGGGAGCCCTATGCTGCAAAAAGAAAAGGGGTGACAGGCCAAAATAATGGAGGGGCTCCCCAGCCAAAACTGAAATGGATTCCCCAAGCACAACTAGATAGGAGTCCCCCAGGATACCACACCTAGAGAAACGCCCTTCTGCTACGAATAAAGACAAGCTCCCTAAAGTAAGTTGAGTAGAGTCCCTCACAACTCGACAGAAGCAATCTCACTAATATTAGTGAGGAATCTCTAGTGCCAAAAGTAGAGAGGGCATCTCCCATGGAGCCACCCACATCCCAACCAGAGAGGACACAGCCACGCAGTTTGAGAGGAGCCCTCCACCACAACTCGAGAGGAGCCAGCTGAACATCACACATGAGAGCGACCCATCTGCTGCTAATTGAGACGAGCCTCACACCACAACTAGAGAGGAGCTTGAACACCACAACTAGAGAGAATCGAACCCACCACACCTATAGAGTTGACCCCAACCACAAGGAGAGAGTAGTCCCTTGCCAAAACAAGTGAGTAGCCACCCACACATTGCAACAACACAGGAGCTACCCTGAACATCCCTGCTAGAGATGAGTCACCCTAATACAACTCAAAAGGATGCCCTGCTGCCAGTCAAGAAGAACCCTGAGTACCACCCAAACATGAGAGGAATCCCGTGTTCCCAGCCACAGCTCGAGTGGAACACTGAGTCCTGCACTGTAACGCAAGAACACTGAGTTCTTGCTGCAAAACTTCAAGAGGAGCTCTGAGGCCACTGCTACAACTCAAAAGGAACCATGAGTTTCCCACCATAACTCGGGAGGAATCCCAAGTTCCCCCTCGCAACTCATGAGGAGGCCTGACTCTGCTGTTGCAACTTGAGAGGAAACATGAGTTCCCTGCCTCAACTCCAGAGTCCTGACTCCCCTGTTGCAACTCGTTAGAAACCCCAAGTTACCTGACTCAACTGAAGAGGAGGCCCGATTCCCTGCAGCAACTTCAGTGGAATCCCGAGTTCCCCATTGCAACTTGAGATGAACCAAAGCCCCCTGATGCAACTCCACAGGAGCCTGCTACTGCTGCTAAGTCGCTTCAGTCATATCTGACTCTGTGCAACCCCATAGAGGTCAGCCCAGTAGGCTCCCCAATCCCTGGAATTCTCTAGGCAAGAATACTGGAGTGGGTTGCCATTTCCTTCTCCAATGCGTGAAAGTGAAAAGTCAAAGAGAAGTCACGCAGTCATGTCCGACTCTTAGCAACTCCATGGACTGCAGTCTACCAGGCTCCTCTGTCCATGGGATTTTCCAGGCAAGAGTACTGGAGTAGGGTGCCATTGCCTTCTCCTAAGAGAAGCCTACCCCACTACAATTCAAGAGGAGCACTCGACTGCAACAAGAGAGGAAGGTCCATATCACAACTAAAGAGGAGCCCCCTACCCCCACACATCTAGACAGGAGTCTGCAATCCAAAATTAGAGAGGAACTGAAACAGAAATGTCAGTTGACCCAACTGCAACAAGAGTGGAGTCCCAAGCAATAACTATACAGTAGCCTGCCACATGTCACAACCAGACAGGAGCCACCCTGCTAATCTCTACCAGAAAGGAGCTGCCCTATGCAGCTCGAGACGAATCCCCACCAAAACTTTAAAGGAACAGTAAACCACCTGTCCCAACTCGAGAGGAACCCTGAGTCCCCAAACAGAACTTGATAGGTGCCATATACTGTCACAAGGAAAAAGCCACTGATTAAAAGCAGAGGGGCTGCCCAACAGAACTGGATAGGATTCTCTACCAAAATTAGAGAGGTGCCCTCTGGCACATTGCACCTAGAGATAAGACTCTCTGCCACAAATAGAGACAAGACCCCTGAAATAACATGAGATGAGACTCTCACAACTAGAGTGGAGCCATGAAAACTAGTGAGGAGACCCAAATGCCACAAGTAGAGAGAATATCCTCCCCACAGAGAACTCTAGAGGAGGCAGTAAAGCAACTAGAAAGGAGCCACGAGTCCCTTCCTGAACTTGAGGTTTATGCCACAACTCAAGAGAAACCCATGGCCACAAAGAGAGAGGAGCCCACCCAACAATACTGGAAAGTGTCCCCTCACCACAACTGGAGAGGAGACCCTGGACATTGCACCTCGAGAGGGTCTCCTCCACCACAAATAGAGACACACCCCCTCCACTGGTTGAATAGATTCCCCTACCACCATCAGAGAAGAGTAATCTCAGCACAACTAGAGAGCAGCCCCTTGAACATCACCACTTGAGAGGAGCATTCCCACACAATGCCATTACACAGAAGTCTCCTTCTACAACTAGAAAGGAGGTCCCCATGCCACAACTAAAGAGGAGGGAGCCATGCCAAAATTAGACAGTAGGCTCACAAATGTACCTGGAAGGAGTGCCTGTGCACATTGCTACCAGAGAGGAAACCCCTCCACAATTTGAGGGGAACACTCCACTGCAACTCTAGAGGTGCCAGTCACACATTGTAACTAGAGAAGACCCCCTTAAAAAAACTCAAGAGGATACTGCACAAGCAAGAGTTGACCCCCTCCCCACACCAATTTGAAAGGAGCACCTTGCCACGGGTTGTTCAGCCACCCACAAATAGCAACTAAACAGAAGCCAAGTGAACATTGCTATTAGAGAGGAGCCACACCATCACACTACCACAACTAAAAGAAGCCCCCCCCCCGCCACGACTAGAAAGGTGGCTACAAACAACAACTAGAGATGAGCTGACCCACAGCAACTATAGAGCAGACACCCACTGCAATGAGAGTGGAGCTCATGCCGCATCTAGAGAGTAGCCTCACGTACATTGCACTTAGACGGGGACCGGCTTGCACACCGCTACTAGAGAGGATCTGCCCCACTGCACCTCCAGAGGAGTCTCCACCACAACTTTAAAGGAGCCCCAAGTCACATGCTGCGTCTCAAGAGACACCCTGAGTTTCCTGCTGCAGTTTCACAGGATCCCTAAGCTGTAACCAAAAAAAGTGGCCACTGCACCAAATGATGGACTGGCTTCCTGGCCAAAACTGAAGCAGATGCCCCAGGCACAACTAGAGTGGTATCCCCCAGGATAGCACACCTAAAGAGAAGACCTTCTGCCTCCAATGGAGACAAGCTCCCTGAAGGAAATCTAGTGGAGGCCCTCAAAACTAGAGAGCAGCAATCCCACAAATAGAAGTAAGGGACCCATTGTGCCAAAAGCAGAGACGAACCTCCCTGTGGAGACACACACATCCCAACCAGAGAGGACACAACCTCACCCCTCGAGAGGAGCCCTCCATCACAACTTGAGAGGAGCCCGCTGGACATCACACGCAGAGAGGAGCATCTCTTCTGCTAATACAGCCAAACCTCACACCACAAGGAGAGAGGAGTTTGCACACCACTGCTAGAGAGACTTGAAACCCCCACAACTACAGGGTGAACCCCGACCACAAGGAGAGAGTAGCCCCTTACCAAAACTACTGAGCAGCCACAGTCATTGCAACAAGACAGGAGCCACCCTGCACATCCCTACTAGAGATGAGTCACCCCAAGGGAACTCGATAGGAGGCCCCACCACAAGTCAAGAGGAACCCTGAGTACCAACCAAACTCAGGAAGAACCCTGAGTTTCCTGTCACAACTCCAGGGGAATCCTGCATCCCATGCTGCAAATCCAGAGGAACACTGATTTCCTGCTGCACTTTGAGAGGAGCTCTGAGTCTTCTGTGGCAATGCTAGTGGAAACTCCTAGTTTCCAGCAACAACTAGAGAGGAACCCCAAGTTTCTGCTGCAACTTGAGAGGAGGCCCAACTCCCCTGCTGCAATTCGAGAGGAAACAATTTCCCCACCTCAACTCAAGAGGAATCCTGATATCCCCATTTCAACTCAAGAGAAACCCCAAATTTCCCACCACAAATGAAAACAACACTGAGTTCTCCCTCAACTTGAGATAAGACTTGATTCCTCTGCAGCGACTGAAATGGAACATGTGACCCCAGGTGCAGGGTCTGGGGCATAGGGTCACCCAGAGACTGTGCAGGTGTGACCCCAGGTACAGGGTCTGGGGAGAAGTGTCACCCTAGAAACTGGAAATATGACCCCAGGGGCAGGGTCAAGAGGGGATCACACTGGAAATGGTGGTCATGTGAACCCAGGTGCATGGTCTAGGAGGGAGTCACCATGAAGACTATGGATGTGCGACTCCAGGTATAGGGTCTGGGAAGTAGGGTTACCCTCGACTGTGGATATGTGATCCTAGTTGCTCACTCTGGGGGGTGGGATCAGGCTGGATACTGTGGACATGTGACCAGAGATAAAGTCTACAGAGGGGTGTCACCAATAGACACTGTAGAAATGTGACCCAAGTTCCAGTGTCAAGAGGGGGTGACCCTGGATACCGTGGACATGTGACCCCAGGGTCTAGGAGGTGGGGTACCCTAGAGACTTTGGATGTGCAAATCCAGATATAGGGTTTGTGAGGTAGGGTCTCCCAGGAGACTGTGTACACGTGTCCTCCAGTACAGGTTCTGGAAGATGGGGTTCATTTCTAGGACTGTGAATGTGTGACCTAAAGTGCAGTGTCTGAGGAAGAGGCTGAGCCTGGAGACTGTGGACTTGTGACAACATGTATATGGCCTGGGAGGGGATAACCCTGGAGACTATGTACATGTGGCCACAGGTGTAGGGTCTGGATGGGGGGTCACATTAAGACTATGAATGTGAAAACCCAGGTGCTTAGTCTGAGAGCTGGGGTAACCCTGGAGACTGTGGACATGGGACCTCAGGTACAGGGTCTCGGTGGTGGGGTCACCTTGGGGACTATGGACATGTGACCCAAAGCGCAATGTCTGGGGAAGAGGCTGACTCTGGAGACTGGACATATGACCCATGTATATGGTCTGGGAGGGAGTCATCATGGATACTGCAGACATTTGACATCAGGTATAGGATCTGGGAGGGGGGTCACAGTGGAGACTGTGGCCATGTGACCCAAGTACAGGGTCTGGGCAGGGTTGTCATCCTGGGGACTGTGGATGTGTGACCCCAGATGCAGCATTTGGAAGGGGGTCACCCTGAAGACTGTGGACATGTGACACTAGATGCAGGGTCTGAGAGGGGATCACCCTGGAGACTGAGGACATGTGAACCCAGTACTGGGTCATGGAGGTGGAGTAACCCTGGAGATTATGTATGTGACCACAAATGCAGGGTCTGGGAGGTGGGGTCACCCTGGGGACTGTGGACATGTGACACCAGGTGTAGGATCTGGGAGGTGGGGACACCAGAGAGTATGAATATATGACCCCAGGTGCAGGGTCTTGAGAGAGGGCTCTCCCTGGAGACTGTGGACATGGGACACCAGTTACAGGGTCTGGGGAGAGGGGTCACCCTGGAGACTGTTGACATGTGACCCCAGGTGCAGTGTTTCATGTGTGGGAACACCATAGAGACTGTGGAGTTTTGAAGCCTAGTACAGGTTTTGGGAGGTGGTTTCACACTGGAGATGGGATATGTGAACCTATGTTCATGGTTTTGGAAGGGGATCACCCTGGATACGGTGGACATGTGACCTCAAGTATACAGTATGTGAGGGGGTTCACCCTGGAGACTGTGACCATATGACCCCAGGTACAGGATCTGGGTTGGGGTGTCATCCTGTTACCCAAGGTGCAGGATCTGGAAAGGAGTCAACCTAGAGATTCTGGACATGTGATTCCAGGAACAGTGTCTGGGGATGTGTCACCGTATAAACAGTGGAAATGTTACCCAATGTCCAGCTTCGGGAGGGGGTCATCCTGAAGACTGTGAACGTGTGATCCCAGGTGCATGGTCTGCAAGGTGTGGTCTTCCTGGAGACAGTGGACATGTGACCCCAGGTAAAGGGTCTTGGAGACCGGGTCATCCTGGAGAATGTGGACATGTTACCTCAGGTGCAGGGTCTGGGA
Organism: Neotragus pygmaeus; assembly: GCA_006410875.1. Classification (NCBI taxonomy): domain Eukaryota; kingdom Metazoa; phylum Chordata; class Mammalia; order Artiodactyla; family Bovidae; genus Neotragus; species Neotragus pygmaeus. Next base: position 23,184 of record SJYV01004369.1, on the reverse strand, counting down.
GGGATTTACCCTGGTGACTGTGGATGTTAGAATAAAGGTGCACGGTCTAGGAGTTTTGATCACCCTAGAGACAGTGATTGTGATACCCCAGTACAGGGTCAGGGAGGTTGGGTCAGCCTGAAGAATGTGGATGTGTCACTCCAGACAGGATGTGGGGAGGATTGTCACCCTGGAGACTGTGGACATGTAACCCCATGTACAGGGTCTGGGAGCATAGTCACAGTAGAGACTGGAAATTTGACCCCAGGTGTAGTGTCTGTGAGGGAAGGTTACACTGGAGACTGGAGACTGTGGATATGTGATCCCAGGTGCTCAAACCATAGTTGTGCATTGAAGTCTGTGGACATATGACCACAGGTTCAGTGTCCTGGGTGGTGTCACTATGGAGATTGTGGACATGTGACCCCAGGTACAGGGCCTGGGAGGATGGTCACAGTAGAGATTGGAAATGTTACCCCAGGTGTAGTGTCTGTGAGGAAAGATTAGCCTGGAGACTGTGGATATGTGATCCCAGATGCTCGGACTGTACTTGTGGGGTCACCCTGAAGTCTGTGTATATATGACCACAGGTTCAGTGTCCTGGATTGTGTCACCCTGGAGACTATGGACATGTGACCAGATGTTCACCATCAGGGAGTGGCGGTCACTTTGGAGGCTGTAGAAGTATGACTACAGGTAAAAGTTTTGATGAGGTGGAGTCACCCTAGAGACTGTGGACATGTGACACAAGGTACAAGTACTGGTGAGGTGCAATCACCCTGGAGGCTGTGGTGACATGATCCCAGGTGCAGTGTCTGGGAGGTTTGTAACCCCAAAGACCCTGGAGATGTGGCCTCAGGTGCAGGGTCTGGGAAGGGAGGTTACTCTGGAAACTAGAAATGTGACCTCAGGCCATGGTGGGGTGTCACCAAGGAGACTCTGGACATGTGACCCAGGTGCAGATATTTTGAAGGGATCACCCTGGAACCTGTGGACTTGTGACCCTAGGTGAAGGGTCTGAGAGGTGGGGTCACCCTGGAGACATGTGACCCCAGGGGCAGGGCCACAGAGGGGGATAATCCTGGAAACTGTGGATGTGTGACCCCAGGTATAGCGTCTGGGAGGTAGGGTCGTACTGGTATAGGGTTGAGAAACCTATATGCAGGTCAGGAAGCAACAGTTAGAACTGGACATGGAACAACAGACTGGTTCCAAATAGGAAAAGGAGTACGTCAATGCTGTATATTGTCACCCTGCTTATTTAACTTATATGCAGAGTACATCATGAGAAACGCTGGGCTGGAAGAGGCACAAGCTGGAATCAAGATTGCCAGGAGAAATATCAATAACCTCAGATATGCAGATGACACCACCCTTATGGCAGAAAGTGAAGAGGAACTAAAAAGCCTCTTGATGAAAGTGAAAGNCTGGAAGAGGCACAAGCTGGAGTCAAGATTGCCAGGAGAAATATCAATAACCTCAGATATGCAGATGACACCACCCTTATGGCAGAAAGTGAAGAGTAACTAAAAAGCCTCTTGATGAAAGTGAAAGAGGAGAGTGAAAAAGTTGGCTTAAAGCTCAACATTCAGAAAATGAAGATCATGGCATCTGGTCCCATCACTTCATGGGAAATAAATGGGGAAACAGTGGAAACAGTGTCAGACTTTAGTTTGGGGGGCTCCAAAATCACTGCAGATGGTGACTGCAGCCATGACATTAAAAGACCCTTACTCCTTGGAAGAAAAGTTATGACCAACCTAGATAGCATATTCAAAAGCAGAGACATTACTTTGCCAACAAAGGTCTTGCTAGTCAAGGCTATGGGTTTTCCTGCAGTCATGTATGGATGTGAGAGTTGGACTGTGAAGAAGGCTGAGTGCCGAAGAATTGATGCTTTTGAACTGTGGTGTTGGAGAAGACTCTTGAGAGTCCTTTGGATTACAAGGAGATCTAACCAGTCCATTCTAAAGGAGATCAGTCCTGGGTGTTCATTGGAAGGACTGATGCTAAAGCTGAAACTCCAATACTTTGGCCACCTCATACGAAGAGTTGACTAATTGGAAAAGACTCTGATGCTGGGAGGGATTGGGGGCAAGAGGAGGGGACAACAGAGGATGAGATGGCTGGATGGCATCAGCAACTCGATGGACAAGTTTGGGTGAACTCTGGGAGTTGTGATGGACAGGGATGCCTGGCATGCTGCGATTCATGGGGTTGCAAAGAGTCAGACATGACTGAGCGACTGAACTGAACTAAACCCTTTTTTTTGCTTTTGTCCCTGATTTTTTCAATAAAGGTGTACTGTTTAAGGTGAGGCATAATTCAGCAGAATTGATAGTGGTGGTAGTCGTGGTGGTATTTTTTATTATATAAAAATAACATACTAAAATTGAACTGAACAGTATAATAAACTGCCATACACCAATTGCTCATTTCTGATAATTACCAACTACAGTCAATCCTGTTTCATTTATATTGCCATCCATCTCCCTCCCTCTATTGTTCTGAATCAAATACCAAACATGGCATTTCACTGTATTTTAGTGTCTTAAACACAGCTGCAATAAAGTCTAAAAATAAATATAATTCCTTACTGTTATTAAATAGCCAATCAGTATTCAAATTTCCAGTTGTGTCATAAATATTAGAAACTTTTTTTAAATTTTTGTTTAAGAACTAAAGATCAGGTCCACCCACTGTGATTGGTTGATGCTGTCTTAGTACCTCTCACCTTATATGTTTCCCCTTCAACTTCCCCCCATCAGTTTTTTTCTCCTTAAAAGTTACTGAAGAAATAATTGTGCCAGAACCATCCCTTTGGTGCCATTCAACAATATATGTTGTTCTCTTTCCTGTAAATTGGTAGATGCTCGATCAGATTTGATTCTTTTAGGCAAAATAACTCTATGGGCAGTAGTATGCGCCTGCCTCAGAAAGCATGTGATGCAAAGAAAGCATCTCTGTGTATTTTAAGCAGTTCATCAATAGAATGACCAATGTTTATTATCTTTATTAATTCTTTGGAAGGTGCAAAATGATATTGCAGTTCCATCATTCCCTTTTCACTCATTAAGTGGAACTTTTTTTTTTTTAAGTAAAAGGGTCCCTCATTTACTGTTTGCACACCTGAGGCATGGGAGTTTGTATGGGAACTGTAGGAAATACTGAATTACTTTCTGTTTATTTACAACTTTTCAAAATGATGAGCCAGCTTGCTAGCACCCTCCAATGGTGAGAAATCAGTGCTTCAGTTATTGTACGGTATGTTTGTCTCTTCATTTAGTCTCATTTGGATTTTTGTGTTTTAAACATACTCAGTGTTTCCACCCACTACAGATATTATTTCCTATATCGATGTTCAAATTGTGCTATCTTCTGCCTGGCTCATGAGCCTTTTGAGAGTCCACTAAATTGTCCTTGATAGTTCCCTTGCTATCTGACAAGATTTGTAGGCTCATTTTACACTTTCCCTACTGAATACATCTATTTCTTCTTAAAGTAATTTGAGTTTATGCTGATAATTCTAATTAAAAACAGGATTATATTAAACTTCCATTTATATTTCCTTTCTCTTAGCCAGGAATCCTAGCCCTAAACAATGAAACGAATAATGGAATTAGAGAATCACGTAATTATTCTCTTGACTTTAATCCCACACAATAATCTCAGAATGCTGACGCTGTCACCAATAATAGGATTGTCAAGAACCTAAGATGATTTTGGAGTTCTTTTTTACTTTAGGACACGCCCACTAGGGAGGTACAAAGTACTGCATTTATAGCAATTATTATAATTATCTGCTGGCAGCAACTGGCTATACATTTGGGTACATTTGTTTATGTTTTATTGTTTTATAACTTTGTAAAAATACTTAAATGACTCCAAAGTCAAATCAACAAGACATGGTATAATCAAAGAATCCAGCTTCCAACATTGTATTGTCCCTTCCAGCCTATCCCTACACCCGTCTTTTATTGATAACCCTTTTTTTAAAAAATCATGGTTAAACCTTTGGTTTTAAAAACATGTAAGCAGATATTTGTGTGTACAAGAGTGTGTGTGTGCATGTGTAAAGCCCTATCCTTCCTAAATAGTAAACTGCTTTTAACATACTTTCCTCTAGTTTGCTTCTCTCAGTTAACAAGAGAAATTGCTTCTAGAGATATAGCTATTTTTATAGCTACATCATATGTATATGAATATATATAATGTATACAGTATGTTCATTACATGGACATACTATAGTTTTTAATCAATCTCTTGAACATATATATATATAATTATATTATATTCAAAAACATATATACATCATATGTATACAAATATATATAATGTATATAGTATGTTCATTACATGGACATACTATAGTTTTTAATCAATCTCTTGAACATATATATATATAATTATATTATATTCAAAAACATATATACATCATATGTATACAAATATATATAATGTATATAGTATGTTCATTACATGGACATACTATAGTTTTTAATCAATCTCTTGAACATATATATATATAATTATATTATATTCAAAAACATATATACATCATATGTATACAAATATATATAATGTATATAGTATGTTCATTACATGGACATACTATAGTTTTTAATCAATCTCTTGAACATATATATATATAATTATATTATATTCAAAAACATATATACATCATATGTATACAAATATATATAATGTATATAGTATGTTCATTACATGGACATACTATAGTTTTTAATCAATCTCTTGAACATATATATATATAATTATATTATATTCAAAAACATATATACATCATATGTATACAAATATATATAATGTATATAGTATGTTCATTACATGGACATACTATAGTTTTTAATCAATCTCTTGAACATATATATATATAATTATATATTATATATTCAAAAACATATTATATATTATATATTCAAAAACATACATGTGTGTTTGAGATAGATTTGATCACAAAGTCAAAGCACAATTGCAATGTAATTTTGATAGTTATTGAAATATACTTCCATAGTGACTGTTCTGCAATGACAAATAGGAATGCAGGAGAGTATTTCCTCAAATTTTTTTCAACAAATATTTTGTCAGATTTGGAATACTGCAAATCTATTCCCAGGTGGCAAAATGGCAAAGAAGCTGCCTGCCAATGCAGGAGATGCAAGAGATGTAGGAGACAAAGATGCAGGTTTGATCCCTGGGTGGAGATCCCTTGGAGAAGGAAATGGCAACCTACTCCAGTATTCTTGCCTGGAGAATCCCATGGACAAAGGAGCCTGGCGGACTACGGTCCCTGGGGTTGCTAAAATCAGATATGACTGAGGAACTGAACACACACACAGACAAACCTATAGGTAAGAAATGGTGACTCCATAAACTTCTGACCAGCTACCAAACCCGGGCCCCCTACATTGGGAACATGAAGTCTCAGCCATTGGCCACCAAGGAACTCCCTCCATGTACTTTTTTTCATTTTTCTTACTATAAGTGAGGTTGAGTATCTTTTCACAAGGTTAAGAACCGTATGCGTTTTTCCTATGAACTGTCTATTCACTTCTCTGGCCTCGTTTTCGATAGGGTTGTGGGTCTCGTCTCTGTTTCGGAAACAAGTCAATCATTTTAGTCAAAATAGTTTTCAACTCTAATCATATAACTTTTCATACTATGTGTTTCTTGAAAAGTGGTGACTAGCACTACATATTCCAAATACAACCCTATTACATTAAACATGAGAGAAGAAACACTGGGCTTGAATCATCTACCATTTCCTTGTCAATTAAAAAAACAAAGTCTGGGCCTTATATGTCAGTCATTGCCGAGAATGGAGATTTTCTCTGCCCGTAAGCTTGTTGCATCCAATTGACTTTTCTCCCTATCCTCAACTTAACTGATATAACTATACACATTTCTCCCTAAAACTGATTTTAACTGTTGCAAACTGGCTAATTGCAAATCACTTAAACCAAGCGACCTCAAATGCTTTTTAGAAAATGTCAGGACATTAATAAAAGTCAATACTTAAGTCATTTGCCCTTGCCTGCTCCGTTTTTTTGGCTATATAATAAAGCAGTTAAAAATGATTCTGGTCTCATATCCCTTTTATGGAGACTGTACCCAAACTGCTTTTAAAATGCATCTCCAAAACCTTTTCCAAATTTATTCTCCAATTCTCAACATGGCTTCCACTCAATGTCCCTGAAACCTTCTCATGCATTTTTTAAAAACTGCTCATTCTTAAGGTGTGGGCTCTGCATCAGAGGAGTCAGGCTCACCTGAGTCTGAAATGTCTGGGGCCCATCCCAGATGTATGGGCTAAGAATCGGGCTGGGCTCCACCACCCCATCCCTGACTGACACATGCTCAGGTTCAAGAAAACAATGACATAGACTAACCTTGCCCACAGTTCTGGGAATGTTCGTGCTGAAAGCTGTTAGCTTCTATTACCTGAATACTCAAGTTCCAGGTATTTTTTCACGTATATTATCTCCCCAACTAAGGGCTATAAATTCTGGAGAAGTGGAGAATCAGACAAAGGAGCCTGGCGGGCTACAACCCATAGGGTCGCAGTCGGACATGACTAAGCGACTCACACACACACACACAGAGGCTATAAATTAAGTCATAATCTTCAACTCTTCTTCTATCATAACCCTATCATCTAGTCACGTTCCAGCACTTGCAAAGGCTTAATTACATATAGCTTGATGCAATTAAAATTAAAATTTACAGAACTTTTTCAGGATTCTGTAAATTTTAATTGTGCTTTTTCAAAGCAATAAAAGCATCAAGCTATATGTAATTAAGCAGTCTTAATAGGTAGGAAAATTACATTTGGCCTGCATCAATGCTCTCACATCTATTGTTTTAGAGCCTTGTACTGGGAAAACTGTGGAAGTTTATGGCAGCCTCAATAATGTTGCCTCGAGTCGGCCAAGTCCTAAACCCTAGAACATATAAACAACTATGTTCCCTTACACGATAAAAGGGAGTTGTGGATGTAGCTAAAGACTTGAGACAGGGAGACTGTCCTGATCATCTATGAGCTCCTGACAACGTCCTCATCCTTGTAAGGTCCTAAGAAGCAGGAGGAGACACTATGACCAAGAGATCGATGACCACAGAGGCAGAAACTTAAAGATGCTATAGTTTGAGTGTGAAGATGGAGCAAGTGGCAAAGAACCACAGAATGTAAGGAATGCATTCCAGAAGCTGGAAGAGGCAAGGAGAGAGTTACTCCCTGGAGCCTCATGAAGGAAGCAGCCCTGCCCACACCTTGACTTCACCCCCACTGATTTGGGGCTTCTGGCTTCCAGAACTGTAAGAGAACTGATTTGTGCTGTTTTAAGCCACTAAATCTATGAAAAAATGTTACTGCAGCAACAAGAAACCAATACAAAGTTTTTGATGAGTTTTTATTGTGAAATATTGGATTTAGAAAAAAGTACAAAATGTCAACAGTCAGATGTGTACAGGTACAGTATTTCAATAGTCTATACATGTGAACAGCTTAACAGGTTCACTGCAGAATGCATATTTAGACCAATACAATCTAAAAAGGACTGCAATATTCACAGGCTATTAATACATAAATAACTGGAGCCAAAATGACCCTCACTGGTAAATGCTAATCAACAGCTGAAAGCAGCCTAAAAAAGCACAATATACGGCACACCATAGTATCTCCTTACAGGTCCACACTGAGAGGATATTAGGTCGTTAGGTCAATACACTACAGATCCAGGACTGGGACTCATTACTAATTTATACAATTGTAAAATAATTAAGTTATAAAACCAGGTCATGGAATAAAGAGAGGCATTTAATTAGGACTAAATACTGTGAAGCCCCTAAAATGTTTTAGCCTCCGAATTTACAAAGCTTAATTATTTAGACTGATTTCAATTTTTAATCGCTTACCTACAAAAAAGGGGAAGGGGCACCTTTCTTTTGTAGCAGCTCCAACAGGGTGTAAGAACGATGACACAGTTTATTTTAAAACCACAATGACCACTGTGGACTGACAAATGGCTATGGATCCAGAATACAAACAGTACAAATTTTAAAGAAAGGTAATGACTGTATTATGAATTTAACAAATCCTGAAAACATTAAAATTTGTGTTAGGAAGGCATTAGCTATCACTGTTGAGAGTACTAAATTTAGGAAAATTATTGCATGAGGTCTCATAAAAACAAACTGGTTTAATTTTTCCAAGTCTGACTAATTCAATATTTTACTATCATTTGAAAATTACCCTAGATTATATGTTTTCCAACTGGATAAAAAATTATTTGAAATCATTTTAAAATGAAACTTTAGGAGCAATCTACTGAAACATGAATTATGTTAAAAACAATACAATCATCCTGTGTTCTGAGGAAAGAGGATAAGACATTCTTAGAAACCAATCTTCAAAACTGATAAATTGAATAACAATTTACTAAAAACAAACTTATCCTTGCCCATAAATTCCTAAGAGGAGACTTTCTACTCTGTACAGTATACCTGGCAATGTTTGATACTTTAAAAATGAACTGAAAAGTCTAAATTGGCACTTACTAAGTAGGAGATCAATTCTATTACAGGCTAAAAGCCACTGGATCAGAATGCAATTAGTCAATAATTTCCCCTAACCTATCCCACCCTACCCTTAACCTTTTATAGACAATTTTAAAGACTCTAATATAATTTTCTTATAAATAGTGCCTGAATCTTACAGTAGATTCCAATTTATTCAAAGATAATCACAGAATGATTTAAAAGATAATTTTTCCAGATTTGCTTTAAACTTACCATTTAAGTATGGTATACATAAATATTAACTTAGATAACCACATATTATAGAGAAAGCAGATATATGGACCATTGAGGAAAAAAATTTTTTTTTAATTTTAATAAAAGAAAATAAAACATGTAACTCACAAAATATGAACATGAAGCCATATGACACAAAAAATAAAATTATTCTACCCATAATGATTTAAAATTAAATCTTTTGGGAACTATTTTAACATAATTCAATGAATTCACTGACCAACAGATTCCCATACCACACAAAAACAAACCACGAAATCATCTCAAGTCTAATGCATTGTCAGTTCTTAATGCAACCTCAAACATTTTACTAGCAACTTTTCCTTTTGAAATAGGCTTCTGTACATATGCATTTATATACAAACATTTATTAAACATGATTTTAAAACAAACCGTATGTACAAAAGATCAGCATTCCTATAAATAAAAACATTAGGTGGCAAAAAGGCACTTGTAAGTAAAAATCTACAGTAGTTTTTACAAAACAAACACATTTTACCTTGGATACTGTACAATAAACATTAATTCCTATACCAATAATGAAAATACTAGTTTACTAACTAATGTTAACAATGTAACTTTTAAAAACATATTTACATATACTCTGAAGTTCATTTAATAAAAGCACCATGATTCTCTATTTCATGTTGATGAAAAGTATAAACACAATTACCAAAAAACCAGTGTTCACAACTTTTCTTGTTCAAAAGTTTTTGTATTTCTGAAAACTGTTCATATGAANACATATACTCTGAAGTTCATTTAATAAAAGCACCATGATTCTCTATTTCATGTTGATGAAAAGTATAAACACAATTACCAAAAAACCAGTGTTCACAACTTTTCTTGTTCAAAAGTTTTTGTATTTCTGAAAACTGTTCATATGAAATCAGCATAGTGTAAAACAAAAAACAAACAAAAAGTCCTGCTGTTCTGACTTCTGAAAACCATACCTACTCTATTATTGCATGTTGCATTTTATAAAGGGCACTAGTCATGCACTCCTTTACAACTGTTTAATACTATTGCTGGCAAAAAAGTTCCTGGATATCAAATAATTAAAAAGTTACTTCAAACCAGTTGAAGTTTCATTTGAATGTTTTACAACTTAAAAAATGCTGTATATTAATTACAAAAGTGAATAGGAAACACGCCAATTCATTTGGTGTGCAAAAATATTTTTTCACTACACAGAATTTAAGGGCTTCACAGAATTTTTTTCAAATTTTACATTTTCAGCAGAAACACTTAACAAGCACTTTCTCAAGGGGATGTTAATATACTTCCACTTTTGTCAAACTTTTTACCCTTTGACAATGCTGCAACCTGTTTGAGTAGCTCTCTGTTTTTGGCCTGTGGGAGACAAAAACATCAATATTAAGTCAAGCTGAAGAATACACACTATCAGAATCAAAGAGGTGATATATTTAGGCTCATCTCTTTGATATGTAGAAGGAAAACTTTAGATTGGTTTGTCAGCCCCCTTTGTAAATGTTCATATTAATGTGATTGTTGTCCAAAGATTCAACTGGTTACGAAAAAAGCAAAGGAAACCCATTTAAAAGAGGGTCAAGTTTTTAAATACGGGGAAAATATTTCAGCTTTATTGTAAAAACATGAAGCAAAAGCTATGAATATAAGTATTATTTTATAATGAATAAGATCAAATAATTCAAGCGGTAATTTGAGAGGACCATTTCCAGAACAACTACAAAGACCTTCATTTTGATGTGTATACCTGTTTATAAAACATGCATAAGAGGTCCTTTTTGCAAAAATATACAGACTTTATTGCTTTGCCAAACAGACTACTCTGTTAATGATACTTAAATAATTTTTTTTGAAGCACCCATCAGAACCACATCATTCTGGTCTTTCTTTGGTTGTTCCTTTTAATTGCCATACAGTTAACCTGGTATTGGCTTTGATATAATTTGAGCAGTTATATATCATCACTGTGTTTTATGTTTGAAAATCATTTTCCTTTACAGATCTCAAGGATTTTTTATTATCTAGACTTTTTTAACCTCAGTGTNGTTTGAGAGGAAGGTTTTCCCTACTCCCAGAAGACACAAGAGTCAAACTCCTAATTTTTTATATAGAAATCATAAAAGTTAGAAGCATATTTGCTGGTTCATTTAATACTTTTGTTAACATTTGCGAAGTCATCAGGTTTTACATTAGAATACCAGGATATATCAGGGGTTTCCCTTATAGCTCAGTTGGTAAAGAATCTGCCTACAGTGCAGGAGACCCAAGTTCAACTCTCAGGTTGGGAAGATCCCCTGGAGAAGGAAATGGCAACCCACTCCAGTATTCTCGCCTGGAGAATCCCATGGATAGCGGAATCTGACACATGTATCATTTAGCTTGTTGGTATGTCACAATGGACGTATATACCAAGGCTCAATGTCTAGTGAAAATCTTGGACCTAGTTGGCTCTAAGAGTTTTCCTATGGCTATGTCATTCCCAACAAAATCCACTTATTAAACTAACTATAATCCAATTTTAGAAAACCCTGATCATACATAACTCTTTTTAGTATTTTTTATACCTTCTTTTACTGAAAACACACTTCCTACTTTCCTTAAGCAACCAAGAACTGGCTTTTATATTAGCATTTTATAGATTGGTAAGCATAAATACCAGCAATAATTTCTAAAAGCTTTGCTTTCTTAGAACATTTTATGATGGCACCAAATATTATTCATTTATAGTCCCAAATCTCTTCAGTTTCTCTGTAAAAGGAAATTAGTGTTTAGTAGTAAATGTTTCAAAATCTTATTTTATTTGGAAATGACATAGTTATTCAATAGACTTCCAACACTTAGTTTAGCACAACCCTTAGAAATTCAAGTTACCCCAATCTGGAGAGACTATTTTAGACAGACATTCCTAATGCTTAATTATTCTTAATAGAGTGTATTTAAAAGACTCTTGAGAGTCCCTTGGACTGCAAGGAGTTCCAACTAGTCCATTCTGAAGGAGATCAGCCCTGAGTGTTCTTTGGAGGGAATGATGCTAAAGCTGAAGCTCCAGTACTTTGGCCACCTCATGCGAAGAGTTGACTCACTGGAAAAGACTCTGATGCTGGGAGGGGTTGGGGGCAGGAGGAAAAGGGGATGACAGAGGATGAGATGGCTAGATGGCATCACCGATTCGATGGACATGAGTTTGAGTGAACTCCGGGTGTTGGTGATGGACAAGGAGTCCTGGCGTGCTGCGATTCATGGGGTCACAAAGAGTCGGACATGACTGAGCGACTGAACTAAACTGAAAAGCTTATATCTCTCATTTACATTTTTAGTAAGTTTCTTCACTCAAAGTAATTTCCTTGTTGACAAACTTGTAACAGATATAATAATATTTAACGCAGTAAACCTAGGTACAATGAAAATATTCTACTTAACGTTAATTACTCTAAGACATAGACATGTTAATTACTCTAAGACATATTAGTTAGAGCAACAAACAAACATTAGTATCAGGTACTGATATTAATATTGAATATTTAATACTGAATATTTTTCAGTTTACATGAACCTGGAATTCATTGTTCAATTTAGAATTATTTGATTTGCAAGTGCTTACTTTCCTTAAGCCAATCTAATAGAGCTCATTTACAAATTAATCTCAAAAATATTATCCAGAGACAAAGACATACTGAGACATATTCAGACAGACACAAAGCAAGATACTGCTTCATTTTCTGAGCTTAGTCTCGAATTAGATATTACAATATAAAATTCACTCGTTTATAAAAAACACTTGGAATAAAGACAATTTTTAAAGGCATTTTTCCTCAGTCTCAGGAGTTAGAGATGGTCTAGATAAGAATTCCTGAGAGCCCTGGTCTCAAGGCACAGGAAAAGAAAATCAAGCTCTAACAAAATGGCGGCATGTCTAAACCAAATGGTGCCCAGACAAAGCAAAACAGCCATCACAGCAGAGAACACAGAGTATAAAACGCACACATAGACCTGGCAGTCCTCATCAAACACTCCCTTAAATACAAGGTTACAGTCTTTCAGAAAACCTCCTGTAGAGATACATAACTGTGGGGCCCTACATGGGAAACCTTGAAAAGAAAGGGGCTAGCTTTGTGTTCGGAAACTTAAGATGACGCCTGGCGGAAGAAATGGGGGCGTGATCCATGTTGTTTGTCAAAGTGTTTGATTGGCTCTCTTGATTTCCGTGCACGTAAACAGTGAGTGATCACCATAGACTCCTGTTATAATGAAGGTGCATGATTTGATCTTTAATGTGATTGGTGCAACTATGGAAAGTCCCTCCTAAAACCCCCCCCGTTTGTCTATATAAGCTGGGAGCCTGCAAAAATAAAGCAGAACTGCTCAGACAGAACCCCTGTCACGTCTGATTGTCTCTCGCTGGCCGAGGGGCTGGGTGGCGGACAGCAGACTCACCTTTCCTTGGGACCCCTTGGCTTTGCTGTGGGAAGTTCCACTGCCTCTCTCTTTCTGCGGAGCGCCCCCCACACATAACTTCAGATCCAAGCACTAACAGAGTAAATGAAAATATCTCAGGTTTTCAAAGATTTCAAAAGGAAGAAAGGAAGCCAGGTTGAAAGAAGAGAGTGTAGGAGGTGGGAGAGGGGGGAAAATGGGTGGCCTTATAGCCATCTCCTGCCACCTGCAGATACTCAGCCATTACGGGACTTTACCCTGGGCATCCAGAGAAGGGAGGACTGGGATTCAGCCCCACCAGAAAACAGACCAGACTAGAACAGAACCAAAATTTGAGTTCACTGCCAAGAGGAGGTGATCAGTCTCCAATCCTCCGCTCAGGCTGAGGCCCTTCAACCAGTTTCCTGTGTCTAGCTAGGATCAAGGGACTAGAAAAAAGGGGTAGTATAGGAAGGGTTAAGGAGAGGAAAGAGAGAAGGATGGGGAGAGGGGTCAATAAAGTCTCTTGTTGCTAACCTGGTTGGGGCACTCTGGCCAATTGTCTGTGTCAGGAGGAGACCAGGGACAAAAGGTCCCAGTTGCAGCTGCTAAGTCTGGTCCATTGGTGATCAAGCTGGCCCCTGAGTACCCTGAGTGGTCAGGATGTCAATCACAGTGAAGAAGAGTGCATCAGAGTCTCCATTTGTTGCAGGAAGGGGGACACCTTCCAGGGCCCGAAACTAAGCTCTTGTTTAACACTCAGAAGTGAATTGGCTGAGGAAATACACGTGCTGACAAACCAAGAGATTTTTTTGGGAAAGAGTGCTTGGGTGGATAGAAATAGGGTAAGTGAACCCAGAAGAACTGCTCTGACTTGTGGCTTGCAATCTCGGGTTTTATGGTGATGGGATTAGTTTCCAAGTTGTCTTTGGCCAAACATTCTGACTCAGAGTCCTTCCTAGTGGTGCATGCATCACTCAGCCAAGATGGATGCAGGAGAGAGGGATTCTGGTAGGTGGACAGGCACATAGTGTTTTCTTTTGAGACCTTTCCCGGACTCTTTTGGTTGGTGGTGGCTTAATAGTTCCATTTTCCTTACCAGGACCTCCTGTCATAAAACGACTCATGCAAGTGGTTACTAGGGAGCCTGGCCAGGGTGGGCGGTTTCAGTCTTGTGCATCCCCTAATAATTTCATTCAGGATTGACTGGCTTGATCTCCTTGCAGTCCAAGGGACTCTCAAGAGTCTTCACCACCACAGTTCAAAAGCATCAATTCTTCACTACTCAGCTTTCTTTATGGTTCAACTCTCACATCCATACATGATTATTGTAAAAACCATAGCTTTGACTAGACAGATCTTTGTAGGTAAAGTAATGTCTCTGCTTTTTCATACGCTGTCTAGGTTGGTCATAACTTTTCTTCCAAGGAGCAAGCGTCTTTTAATTTCATAGCTGCAGTCACCATCTGCAGTGATTTTGGAACCCAAGAAAATAAAGTCTGTTACTGTTTCTGTTATTTCTCCAACTATTTGCAATGAACTGAATGGACCAGATGCCATGATCTTCGTTTTCTGAATGTTGAATTTTAAGCCAGTTTTTTCATTCTCCTCTTTCAGTTTCATCAAGAGACTTTTTAGTTCTTCTTAACTTTCTGCCAAAAGGGTGGTGTCATCTGCCTGTCTGAGATTATTGATATTTCTCCTGCAATCCTGATTCAGCTTGTGCTTCATCCAGCCCAGCATTTTGCATGATGTACTCTGCATATAAGTTAAATAAGCAGGGTGACAAGATATAGCCTTGATGGACTTCTTTCCCAATTTGGAACAAGTCTGTTGTTCCATGCGTGGTTTTAACTGTTGCTTCTTGGCCTGCATGTAGATTTCTCAGGAGGCAGGTAAGTGCTCTGGTATCCCCATCTATTCAAGTATTTTCCACAGTTTGTTGTGATCCACACAATCAAAGGCTTTAGCTTAGTCATTGAAGCAGAAGTAGATGATTTTCTGGAACACTCTTGCTCTTTATATGATCCAACAGATGTTGCATTAGATTTCTGCTTCCTCTGCCTTTTGTAAGCCTAGCTTGAACATCTGGAAGTTCTTGGTTCATGTATTGTTGAAGCCTAGCTTGGAGAATTTTCAGCATTACTTTACTAGTGTGTGAGATGAGTGCAATTGTGCAGTAGTTTGAACATTTCTTTGGCGTTGCTTTTCTTTAGGGGTTGGAATGAAAACTGAACTTTTCCAGTCCTATGGTCACTGTTGAGTTTCCCAAATTTGTTGGCATATTGAGTGCAGCACATTAAGGGTATCATGTTTTAGGAATTGAAATAGCTCTGCTGAAATTCCATCACCTCCACTAGCTTTGTTCATAGTGATGCTCCCTAAGGCCCACTGGACTTCACATTCCAGGATGTCTGGCTCTAGGTGAGTGATCACACCATCGTGGTTATCTGGGTCTTTAGTTTTTCTGTGTTTTCTTGCCACCTCCTCTTAATATTTTCATACAGTTTCTGTTCTTTATTGTGCTCATCTTTGCATGAAATGTCCCCTTGGTATCTCTAATTTTCTTGAAAAAAATCTCTAGTCTTTCTCATTCTATTGTTTTCCTTTATTTCTTTACATTGATCAACTAGGAAGGCTTTCTTATCTCTCTTTGTTGTCTTTGGAACTCTGTATTCAGATGAATATATGTTTCCTTTAATCCTTTCCCTTTCACTTCTCTTCTTTCTTCAGCTATTTGTAAGCCCTCCTCAGACAATCATTTTGCCTTTTTGCATTTCTATTTCTTGGGGATGATTTTGATCACCGCCTCCTGTACAATGTTACAAACTTCTGTCCATGGTTCTTCTGGTCCTCTGTCAGATCTAATCCCTTGAATCTGTTTCCCACTTCCACTATATAATCATAAGGGATTTAATTTAGTTCATGCTTGAGAGTCCCATGGACTGCAAGGAGATACAACCAGTCCATTCTGAAGGAGATCAGCCCTGGGATTCTTTGGAAGGAATGATGCTAAATCTGAAACTCCAATACTTTGGCCACCTCATGTGAAGAGTTGACTCATTGAAAAAGACCCTAATGCTGGGAGGGATTGGGGGTAGGAGGAAAAAGGGATGACAGAGGATGAGATGGCTGGATGGCATCACGGACTCGATGGACCTAAGTTTGAGTGAACTCTGGAAGTTGATGATGGACAGGGAGGCCTGGCGTGCTGAGATTCATGGGGTCTCAAAGAGTTGGACATGACTGAGTGACTGAACTGAGCTGAACTGAATGGTTTAATTTGTTTCCAAACTTTATTTATAAAGTCTGAATTTTGCTATAATGAGTTCATGATCTGAGCCACAGTCATCTCCTAGTCTTATTTTGGCTGACTGTATAAAACTTCTCCAACTTCAACTGCAAAGAATATAATCTGTTTTTGGTATTGACCATCTGGTGATGTCCATGTGGAGAGTCGTCTCTTGTGTTTTTGGAAGAGGGTTTTGCTATGACCAGTGCATTCTCTTGTCAAAACTCTGTTACTCTTTGCCCTACTTCATTTTGTAATCCAAGGCCAAACTTGCCTGTTACTCAAGGTATCTATTGACTTCCTACTTTTGTACTCCAGTCCTCTATGATGAAATGGACATTTATTTTTTGGTGTTAGTTCTAGAAGGTCTTGTAGGTCTTCATAGAACCCTTCAATTTCAGCTTCCTTGCCATTAGTGATTGGGGCATAGACTTGGATTACTATATTATTGAATGGTTTGCCTTGGAAGTGAACAGGGATCATCTTGTTGTTTTTGAGATCGCACCCAACTACTGCATTTCAGACTGTCTTGTTAACTAGGAGCGTATGAAATTATCCAGCCCTAAGAGCTAATCACATCACTCTGTGGAGTGTTTCTCTCTGAATAAATTCACTTCTCACCTACCACTTTGACTATCATTGAATTCTTTCTGTGATGAGACATCAAGAGCCTGAGCTTCATTAGGTCCTGAAACCAGGTGCGATCTCATTTGGAAGACCGTGTGTTTTTGTGAGGTTGAAGAGGTTTGATCTCCTGGAGTCAGTGATGGACAGGGAAGCCTGGCATGCTGCAGTCCATGGGGTCACAAAAAGACATCACTGAGCAGCTGAACAGAACTGAGTCCCCTGTGGATTCCAGTCTGAAACTAGGTTTTGGCTGAGTTTAAGTACTAGAATATGGATTCAACTCCCAAACTGAGGTAAATGGTTTCAATTTTACTGTATCATTCAGTTTTAAAATACTCATAGCTAACATTTAGAGCTATTATGTGTTGGACATTGAGGAAAGTACATACCAGGTTTTATATAATTTATTTTAAATATTATAATAATTTTATGAGGAAGCAATTACATTTCTTTAAATTTATTAGTTTTCTTTACTTTTGACTACTTAATTTTATTTATTTATATAGATTAGGCTCTTTTAAAATACTGGCTATGTTTCCTGTGCTATAAAATATTTTCTTATAAGTTATTTATTTTATACATAGTAATTTGCACCTCTTAATCCTTGACCCTTATCTTACCCTTCCCCATTTCCCCCTTTCCACTTGTAACCACTAGTTTGGTCTCTATATATGAGTCTGTTTCTGTTTTGTTTTATTCATTTATTTTACTTTTTAGATTTCTCATATAGATGATAAATACAGTATTTGTCTTTATCTTTCTGACTTATTTCACTATTAAAGTTATTAATCTTATTGAGTGCACTTATTAATCAGATTGATTAATCAAGCTATCAAAATTAATGGATAGGTCTATAACCCACTTCCTCCATGCCTCTGAAACTAAATCTCCTTCTTAATACACTAATGACATACCTCAGAATTTCTTGTAAATTTATTAGCTTTAAAATAGCAAAGTCCCATGTGTATATACCTGTAAATCAAGCTGGGATTTATAGACTTATGGGGCAAGGCTGGCTGGAAAATGGTCTTAGTCACGTAAGCATTTTTCCTGTCTGAGTACTCAGGTTGTAAAAATGGAGAAGTTAAACAGCTTAAAAAGCTCTTTGTGATCAATGTTTCCACACATATTACTCCACAAAACCAAGGGCAGTGTAATATGGAAAAGACGAGACATGTTTTGAGAGCAGTATTTGCTGAGTTTCTAATGCCTCAAAGAAAATAAAGGCTTCTGTGGTATCATTTCAATCAATGGCAAAATTTGGTGATGGGTAAGACCACATGAGTCTGCAGCCTTATATATGCAGCCTTATATATTCATGTTAACACAATGGAACACTATATTCTTTTATAGTGCTTGTGAATAAAGAGAAATATAACCAACTATATGCTTTAACATGGATCAGAAGGTGTTAACTTATCTCAGCAAGTTATATTCAATAATCGCTTACTTTTATATACACTAATTTATTGGTATTCTCCACAAGAAGCAAGATGGTTAAACGCATGTGGGTTTATTTGCTGTTTATCAGAGAACTATGGATGGAGGTTTGTGACATTGTACAGGAGGCAGGGATCAAGATCATCCCCCAAAAAGAGAAATGCGCAAAGGCAAAATAGTTGTCTGAGGAGGCCTTACAAATAGCTTTGAAAAGAAGAGAAGTAAAAGGCAAAGGAGAAAAGGAAATATATACCCATTTGAATGAAGAATCCCAAAGAATAACAAGGAGATATAAGAAAGTCTTCCTCTGTGATCAGTGCAAAGAAATAGATGAAAACAATAGAACGGGAAAGACTAGAGATCTCTTCAAGAAAGTTAGATATACCAAAGGAACATTTCATGCAAAGATGGGCTCATTAAAGGACAGAAATGGTATGGACATAACAGAAGCAGAAGATATTAAGAAGAAGTGGCAAGAATACACAGAAGAACTATAGAAAAAAAGATCTTCATGACCGAGATAATCACGATGGTGTGATCACTCACCTAGAGCCAGATATCCTGGAAAGTGAAATCAAGTGGGCTGTAGGAAGCATCACTGTGAACAAACCTGGTGGAGGTGATGGAATTCCAGTTGAGCTATTTCAAATCCTAAAACATGATGCTGTGAAAGTGCTATACTCAATACGCCAGTAAATTTGGAAACCTCAGCAGCGGCCACAGGACTAGAAAAGGTCAGTTGTCATTCCAATCCCAAAGAAAGGCAATGCCAAAGAATGCTCAAACTACCACAAATTGCACTCACGTCACACACTAGCCAAGTAATGCTGAAAACTCTCCAAGCCAGGCTTCAACAGTATGTGAACTGTTAACTTCCAGATATTCAAGCTGGATTTAGAAAAGGCAGAGGAACCAGAGATCAAATTGCCAACATCTGCTGGATCATCAAAAAATGAGAGAGTTCCAGAAGATCATCTACTTCTGCTTTATTGACTCTGTCAAAGCTTTTGAATGTGTGGATCACAAAAAATTATTGTAGTTTCTTCAAGAGATGAAAATACTTGGAAATTCTTGAAAATTCTTCAAGAGATGGGAATGTCAGACCACCTGACCTGCCTCCTGAGAAATCTGTATGCAGGTAAAGAAGCAACAGTTAAAACTGGACATGGAACAACAGATTAGTTCCAAAAAGGGAAAGGAGTACAACAAAGCTGTATACTGTCATGCTGCTTATTTAAATTATATGCAAAGAACATCACGTCAAATGCCAGGCTGTATGAAGCACAAGCTGGAGTCAAGACTGCCAAGAGAAATATCAATAACCCCAGATACACAGAAGACACCACCCTTATTGCAGAAAGTGAAGAAGAATAAACAGCTTTTGATGAAAGTGAAAGAGGAGAGTGAAAAAGTTGGCCTAAAGCTCAACATTCAGAAAACTAAGATCNCGAGGTCCGGGCTGTGTGCCGAGGTAGCCTTGTGCCGAGGTCCGGGCTGTGTGCCGCGGTCGCCCTGCGCTGAAGTCCAGGCTGTGTTCTGCGGTCAGTTAGTGACGAGTTCATGCTGTGTGCTGCGGTCGCCCTTCACCGATGTTCGGGCTGTGTGCCGCTGTCACCTTCAATCGAGGTCCATGCTGTGTGCCAGTATCGCCCTGCTTCAAGGTCCGGGATGTCTGTTGCGTTTGCCCTTCACTGAAGTTCGGGCTGTGTTCCACGGTCGCCCTGTGCCCAGGTCTAGCCTGTGTTCCACCCTTGGCTTGCGACCTGTTCCCGGCTCTGTGCCGCAGTTAGTCTTGTCAACGTCCGGACTGTGTGCCACGGGAGCCTTCTCCAGAGGTCCGGGCTGTGTTCCACAGTCCCCCTGCACTGAGCTCCGGACTGCGTGCCAAGGTAGCCTTCTGCAGAGGTCTGGGCTGTGTGCCACGGTCACCCTGTGCCGATATCCGGCCTGTGTTCTGCAGACACCCTGCGCTGAGGTCCTGTCTGTGTGCTGTGGTCGCCCTGCGCCGATGTCCTGCCTGTATGCCATGGTCACCCTGTGCCGAGGTCCGGCCTATGTGTCACAGTGGCCCTGTGCTGAGGTCCGGTCTGAGTGTCATGGTGACCCTGCTCTGAGGTCCGGACTGTGTTCCGTGGTCGGCTAGCAACGAGTTCCAGGATGTGTGACGTGGTCGCCCTTCACTGAGTTTCGGGTTGTGTGCCACGGTTGCCTTGAGCCCGTCTGGACTGTGTTCGCGGTCAGCNGGACTGTGTTCCGTGGTCGGCTAGCAACGAGTTCCAGGATGTGTGACGTGGTCGCCCTTCACTGAGTTTCGGGTTGTGTGCCACGGTTGCCTTGAGCCCGTCTGGACTGTGTTCGCAGTCAGCTAGTAACAAGTTCCATGCTGTGTGCCATGGCCGTCCTTCACTGAGGTTCGGGCTGTGTGTGGCAGCCGCCCAGTGCCAAGGTCCAGCCTGTTTGCTCTGGTCGCCTGCATCAGGTCTGGGCTGTGTTCCGTGGTCAGCTAGTGACGAGTTATGGGCTCTGTGCTGCGGGCTCCCTGTACAGATTTCTGGGCTGTGTTCTGCACTCGCCCTGTGCCGAGGTCCGGGCTGTGTTCCGTGGTCGACTGGTGACAAGTTCCGGGCTGTGTGTTGCAGTCGCCTTTCACTGAGGTTCGGGCTGTGTTCCACAGTCGCCCTGCGCTGAGGTCTGGCCTGTGTGCTGCGGTCGCGCTGTGCTTACGTCTGTGCTGTGTTCTGCAGTTGAAAATCGACGAGTTCTGAGCTCTGTGCCATGGTAGCCCTGCACAGATTTCCGGGCTATATGCCTCGGTCAGCCTTCAGTGAGGTTCGGGCTGTGTGCCATGGGCAACCTCCACCGAGCTCCGGGCTGTGTGCTGTGGTAGCATTGCTCCGAGTCCGGGCTGTTTTTCGCACTCACCCTGCGCTGGTGTCCGGGCTGTGTGCTGTGGTCACCATCTCCTGAGGTCCGTGATGTGTGCCAGTGTCACCCTGTGCCAAGGGCCATGCTGTGTGCCTCAGTCACTCTTCACTGAAGTTCAGGCTGTATGCCGCGGTCGCCCTGAGCCAAAATCCGGCCTGTGTTGCACGGTCACCCTGCCCCAAGGTCCGGCCTGTGTGCCACGGTCACCTTGCACGTAGATTCGGCCTGTGTGCTGCTATCGCCCTGCGCTGAGGTCCGGCCTGTGTGCCACTTTCACCCTGCGCCGAGTTCCGGGCTGAGTTCCGCAGTAGGCCAGCGATGAGTTCCGGGCTGTGTGACGCGATTGCCCTTCACTCAGTTTCGGGCTGTGTGCCTCAGTTGCCCTTTCCCGAGGTCCAGATTGTGTGCCGTCATCGGCCTGTGATGAGGTCCGGTCTGTTTTCTGTGGTCGCCCTGCACCGAGGTCCTGGCTGTGTTTGGCAGTCGACTAGCGACGAGTTCCAGGCTCTGTTCCACTGTTGCCCTGCGCAGATTTCTGAGCTGCGTGCTGCGGTCACCCTTCACTGAGGTTAGGGCAGTGTGCCACGGTCGCCCTGTGCCAAGGTCCAGGCTGTGTTCCACAGTGGGCTAGTGATGAGTTCCGGGCTGTGTGCTGGGGTCGCCCTGCGCTGATGTCTGGCATGTATTCCACCTTGACCCTGCGCCGAGGTCCGGGCTCTGATCTGCGGTCGGCTAGCTATGAGTTCCGGGCTGTGTGACGCGATCACCCTTCACTCAGTTTCGGGTTGTGTGCCTTGGTTGCCCTTCGCCGAGGTCCAGGCTGTGTGCCGTGGTCACCCTGGGACGAGGTCCGGCCTGTTTTCCGTGGTCGCCCTGCGCCGAGGTCCTGGCTGTGTTTCTCAGTCGACTAGCGACGAGTCCAATCTCTGTTACACTGTCACCCTGCATAGATTTCTGGGCTGTGTGCTGTGGTCGCCCTTCACTCAGGTTCTGGCTGTTTGCCACGGTCCCCCTGCGCTGAGGTCCGGGCTGTGTTCCTCGGTCGCCCTGAGCCTATGTCCGGCCTGTGTGCCACTGTTGCCCTGCGCAGAGGTCCAGCCTAAGTTCCGCTGTCGCCCTGAGCTGAGGTTCAGTCTGAGTTCCACGGTCACCCTGCTCTGAGGTCCGGACTGTGTTAGGCGGTCGGCTAGTGTCGAGTTCCAGGTTGTGTGATGTGGTAGCCTTCTGCAGAGGTCCGTGCTGTGTGCCGTGGTCACCCTGAGCCGACTTCCGGGCTGTGTTCCACGGTCGGCTAGCGAAGAGTTCTGCGCTCTGAACCCCGGTTGCCCTGCACAGATTTCCGGGCTGTGTGCCGCAGTCTCCCTTCAATGAGTTCAGGCTTTGTGCTGCGGTCGCCCTGTGCCGAGGTCCGGTCTGTGTACCACGGTAGCCTTGAACCGAGTTCTGGGCTGGGTGCCGTGGTAGCCTTGTGCCAAGGACCAGGCTGTGTGCTGTGATCGCCCTTCATTGAGGACCTGGCTATGTGACACAGTTGCACTGCTTTGAGGACCGGGCTGTGTGCTGTGGTCGCCCTTCATTGAGGACTGGGCTATGTGCCACGGTCACACTGAGCCAAAATCCGTGCTGTGTTCCGCAGTTGGCTAGTGACGAGTTCCATGCTGTGTGCCGCGGTCGCCCTTCACTGA
>SJYV01004368.1:0-12826 GCA_006410875.1 Neotragus pygmaeus | reverse complement strand
CCTTCCAATGAATATTCAGGACTAATTTCCTTTAGGATGGGCTGGTTGGATCTCCTTGCAGTCCAAGGGGCTCTTAAGAGTCTTCAACACCACAGTTCAAAAGCATCAATTCTTCGGCGCTCAGCTTTCTCAAGACAGCATCATTATTTCACAAAAGAAGTGTGAGTTATTTGTACTCCTGTAAGAGTTTACATTTTAAGAAAATATTTTTCTTATTTCTAAAGAAACAGATCCTTCATGGAATATTTAGAGAATACAGATACAAATTTAGAGAAAATATTGACTACCCATGTAAAATTGATATATGTGAATATATATACCATACACTCATAGGTAAATGGAATGTATAATTTACTTTATAGAGATTTCTGTCTCAAACTTGGTACAAAACATTATATAAAAAGCCATCAAAATGAGATCATCTAAGCTAATAACTTCCTGGTGGCTCAGTGGTAAAGAATCACCCTGGCAATGCAGGAGACGTAGATTCAATCTCTGGGTTGGGAAGATCCCCTGGAGAAGGAAATGGCGACACACTCCAGTACTCTTGGCTGGAGAATCCCATGGACAGACGGAGAAGCCTGTCTCAAAGTACAGTTCATGGGGTCTCAAAGAGTCTACACAAGTGAGTGACTAACACTTTCTACCTAATATCTGCCAGTACCTTGATTGATTATACAGTCAGTGACCTAATATTAAATGTACATAAGACTCCCTTTTGCATATCTCGCTTCCAGACGTCTTATCAATAATCTAGACTTGTGTGGAGAAGGCAACGGCACCCCACTCCAGTACTCTTGCCTGGAAAATCCCATGGACAGAGGAGCCTGGTAGGCTGCAGTCCATGGGGTCGCTACTAGTCGGACACGACTGAGCGACTTCACTTTCACTTTTCACTTTCATGCATTGGAGAAGGAAATGGCAACCCACTCCAGTGTTCTTGCCTGGAGAATCCCAGGGGCGGGGGAGCCTGATGGGCTGCCGTATCTGGGGTCGCACAGAGTCGGACACGACTGAAGCGATTTAGCAGCAGCAGCAGCAGAACCTCATATCAACACTTAGTAGTGTCCACTTGTGAATGATGTGGAGAGGAGAAGAATTATATTAGGTATGTAGGTATTAGGTAATTAGGTATTAATTATTTGCTAGGCTTTTTCACCACCTAAATGAGGTCTTCCCACCGGCTTTTACAGCCATGCTGTCTGAATTTGTGTCTTAATAAACTTATAAATTACGACTTGCCATGGGCGTCAGTGTTAGAAGTACTAAATACACAAAGATCAAGGCTGTCTATTAAGTAATATGGTAAAGTTTTTTTTAATGCATCCATCAGAGCTCATACTTTCAAATAAGTGTTTTATTCAACACAGTCCTGTTAAGAGCTGATTAACTGTCTCCTTCATCTATGAATGTATTTATTCAGCAGTGTCGCCTGTGAGTGCTCTGGGTTTGACGTTTTCCCAGGCTCGTGGGTGTAATGATGAATGAGGCAGGTAGGCTAGAGTCTCATGAGGAAGAAAGATGGCACCCAGCCACTGCAAGACAGAGGTGTAAGCCTTAAGTTGGCACTGATGATGCGAAATCCTACCCAATCTGGTCCCTGGAGTCAGGTCACTTGTTAAAACAACATGACTCCTTGGAGAAGGAAATGGCAACCCACTCCAGTATTCTTGCCTGGAAAAGTCCATGGACAGAGGAGCCTGGTGGGCTACAGTCCATGGGGTTACATGAATGAGGGTGGAGGGAGATGAGTTGGTAGCAATAAACTAGTAGAACTAAAAAAAAAAAAAGACTCCTAAGCTGAATCCAGGCCAGTGGAATTCCAGAGTATGAGTAAAGAGTTTTAAAAGTCCATTCATTATCAGTAATTCCATTTGCAACAGCGTGGGTACTCCTAGAGACTGTTGTGCTGAGTGAAGTCAGTCAGACAAAGAGAAATAGCATATAATATTGCTTATACGTGGAATCTAAAAAGAAATGATAGAGATGAACTGTCTGTTTACAAAATAGAAACAGACACACACTTGGAGAATGAATGTATGGTTGTGTGTGTGCAGCAGGGGCTTGGGGGGAAGGATGGGGGAAGGGATGGTCAGGGAGTCTGGGATGGACATGGAAACACTGCTGTGTTTAACATGGAGAACCAGCAGGGACCTGCTGGACAGCATAGGGAACTCTGCTCAATCCTCTGTAATAACCTTATGGTTCCCAGGCAGAAAGATGGGGGAAGGGATGGTCAGGGAGTCTTGGGTGGACATGGACACACTGCTGTGTTTAACATGGGGAACCAGCAAGGACCTGCTGTCTAGCACAGGGAACTCTGCTCAATCCTCTGTAATAACCTTATGGTTCCAAGGGGGAAGGATGGGGGAAGGGATAGTCAAGGAGTCTGGGATGGACATGGACACACTGCTGTGTTTAACATGGAGAAACCAGCAAGAACCTTCTGGACAGCACAGGGAACTCTGCTCAATACTATGTAATAACCTTATGGTCACCAGGGGGAAGGATGGGGGAAGGGATAGTCAGAGAGTCTGGGATGGACATGGACACACTGCTGTGTTTAACATAGAGAACCAGCAAGGACCTCCTAGACAACACAGGGAACTCTGCTCAATACTCTGTAATAACCTTATGGTTCCCAGGCAGAAAGATGGGGGAAGGGATGGTCAGGGAGTCTGGGATGGACATGGACACACTGCTGTGTTTAACATGGAGAAACCAGCAAGAACCTTCTGGACAGCACAGGGAACTCTGCTCAATACTATGTAATAACCTTATGGTCACCAGGGGGAAGGATGGGGGAAGGGATAGTCAGAGAGTCTGGGATGGACATGGACACACTGCTGTGTTTAACATAGAGAACCAGCAAGGACCTCCTAGACAACACAGGGAACTCTGCTCAATACTCTGTAATAACCTTATGGTTCCCAGGCAGAAAGATGGGGGAAGGGATGGTCAGGGAGTCTTGGGATGGACATGAACACACTGCTGTGTTTAACATGGAGAACCAGCAAGGACCTGCTGTCCAGCACAGGGAACTCTGCTCAATATTATGAAATAACCTAAATGGGAAAAGAATTTGAAACACAGTTGATAACATGTGTATGCAGAACCAAATCAGTTTGCTGTAGACCTAAAACTAACAACATTGTTAATCAACTATGTGGTCATTTCATGATGTGTATAAGTCAAATTTGGAAAAGGCAATGGCTCCCCTCTCCAGTACTCTTGCCTGGACAATCCCATGGACGGAGGTAGGCTGCAGTCCATGGAGTCGCAAAGAGTCGGACACGACTGAGCGACTTCACTCACTATAAGTCAAATTATTATGTTCTCCATCTGAAACTTACACAGTGCTGTATGCTAATCATATCTCCATAAAACTGGGGAAAAGAGTACATTATCAGAACTGTATCATAGTCACTGTAAAAGTGGGGCGCTCTTTTATTGGAATCATCTTCAAAAGCGTAGGGTATTTTATTAACTGTTCCTTAGAGGGACAGATGATAAATATATGAATCGGATTCTTTTCATGCGAGTGCTGCTAGTTCAGAACAGTGTTAGAGTCATACTGGAACCTTCCGTTTCGTCATTTCATTTATTCTTTGTGACCGTGCTGGGTCTTGGCTGGCTTTTGCATGGGCTTTCTCTGGCTGTGGCTAGCAGGGGATCCTCTTCATTTGCAGGCGCCTCGTCGCAGTGGCTTCTGTTGGCGCGAAGCACGGGCTTTAGGATCACAGGCTTCAGTAGTCGTGACTCATGGGCTCAGCTGCCCCGCAGCAAGTGGAATCTTCCCAGGCCGGCCACTGGGCTGCCAGGGAAGTCCCCAGGCTTAACCTTTTAAAAGCGCTGCGATTGGGTAGAGGGGATGGCATACAGTAGGCGCTCAGTGACTGTTTGCTGTTAATTANGTTGGTGCGAAGCACGGGCTTTAGGATCACAGGCTTCAGTAGTCGTGACTCATGGGCTCAGCTGCCCCGCGGCATGTGGAATCTTCCCAGGCCGGGAATCAAGCCCGTGCTGCCTGCATTGGCAGGCAGAGTCCCAGTCACTGGGCTGCCAGGGAAGTCCCCAGGCTTAACCTTTTAAAAGCGCTGCGATTTGGTAGAGGGGACGGCATACAGTAGGCGCTCAGTGACTATTTGCTGTTAATTGACTGCGCGAGAGGTCTGACAAAAATGATTTTTTTTTCAGCAACTGACTTTATTATTTAAATATTTACAAATAATCATCTAATGAAAAAAGTTGAGTTTCTTGCAAAATTTGGCATTCAGTGTTCCCAGATCACTTTACTATCTTGTATTTATATGTCAGACTTTTCTTCATTAATAGTTCACTCAAAATTCTGAATTGACATGCGTCTGGAAAGTTCTATTTCTGGCCTAAAAGCAGACAGGCCTGAGTGCTGAGCCGACTTTGCCAGTGGCAAAGTTTCTCATTCATTGTATCCTTTCCAGGCACTCTTCAGAGAGGAGAGACTCCCTTGGACAAGAGAGGCAGGCTGCCAAAGCCCACTGAACGTGCTTCTGATATTCAGGGTGAGTACTCAGCAAGGACCGTACATATTCAGATTGTAAAATTCAGGTTCATTTAAGTCACATCAGTGTGATGTAAAGTAACTCAATTCGCACACACTGACAGGTTTACAGACAGACACACACTCACAATAAAAGTGTAACGGATGTGGCTTAAGGTAAGTCAGCATTTGTTTTTCCTCATTCATGCAGACTGTTTGGTTCAAATCCAGGAAGTGCCACATATAGCTGTGTGACCTTGGGAAGGTTACTTAACCTCTCTGTTTTTCAGTTCCTTACATTATACCTTATGGATAACATAATGTAATCAACACCTAAATTATAGAATGTGTGTGAGGCTGAGTGAGTTGATATATATAAGGAGCCTAGAATTCTGTCACATAGTAAGAACCGTTTCACTATTGCATTATTTTCTACCATAACAATATTAACATTAGAAATATTTAATTTACCAGACAAATAATCGATAAATTGTTAACATGTATAAGAAGATATTATTATGCTTAAGATTTTAAATAGTTCTGAATCCAGATAATATATACAAAGAGTGTACAATACTTTTTGTCACATAGTAACTATTTTATTGTTATCCTTAACTATAATAATCTTATATATATAATAATATTAACATTAAGAACACTTAGATTACTGGATCCAACTATCATTTTAATGGTTTTGATTATTTTTAATGTTTTCAGTATGTAGAAAAACCTGAATTATCAAAATGAGAGTGAACTTAAATGGTTACTTTGGAAATGCAGTAACTGAGAATACCTTTCCTCTCTAAATGAAAAATGTGTCCTCAAGAAATCCAGTTCCTTGGAACTGAGTATATTTTAAAATTCTAACTCCTTTTCCTTGCAATTTATAGATCTAGCATTATTAACATATTCATATCTTTGAGCTAATGTGGCATAACAAATTTAATTTGCACCACAAAGATGACATGAATAGAACATGATCTATAATCACTTTTTTTTCAGCCTCACGCTGCAGGCACTTCATCAGGAAGAGGGACAAGTCGGACATATTTTGTAGCTCTATAAAACCTTCCAAATAAACTCTTAGAAAGTGATGCAGTAATACAGTTTGAAACAAAACATTTTGTATCGTTTTCATGGTCTCAGTTGAGTAAGGTACCACCAGCTGTCCTTGATAGGGTTGTTTGACATGCATGGGGGTGTTTTGTGTGATTTTTCACTGAGGAGTCTCTGCCAAGCAGTAAAATCTGATATTGTGAAGGAGGGATGGAGAAGCAATGTGGGGAAGAAACACAGGTTGCAAAGCTGGTTCAAGGGCAGCTCCAGGGCAGACATGACCAGACCCTGTACTGCTGAGCCTGGTCTACCTCTGGCTGGGGACTTCCCTCAAAGAGTGCGGCCTCCCAAAACCCGGGAGCAGACCCCAGGGGCTGCCGCTGGAGGCCCGTAGCCCAGTGTACCCCTCGCTGCACAGGTCGGGATACAGGTTCCTCCTCGAAGGCAGATGCGAGCTGCGCATCTGAGGCCTCTCTCCCCTGGGTTCTGAATCCCGCTGAGCACCTGTGTAGAATCTGATCGTTTGCTCTTTGTACCAGACACGTCCAGGGTTCA
This sequence comes from Neotragus pygmaeus, assembly GCA_006410875.1. Lineage (NCBI taxonomy): Eukaryota > Metazoa > Chordata > Mammalia > Artiodactyla > Bovidae > Neotragus > Neotragus pygmaeus. The sequence continues at coordinate 6,696 of SJYV01004368.1, read as the reverse complement.
ACACGGACACACGTCTGGGGTGTCCGCTTTCACAGAGCGTCTTCTCTGAGGATGACTCATGTTGCCTTCTGGTTTTGGGGGAGCGTGTGTGAGAGGCGGGTACAGATTAGCTCAGGGGGTTTTACAGTGATTAATCTTGTCTCTCTGAAGGGCTCTGCCTGTGGCACTGAATATTGTTATTAGTTCTGGTGGGGGAAGAAGGGGGAGGGGAGGAGAATTATGGCAGTAAGAACAGGCGGGCAAGGGAGTACCAGGAGCAGTCAGGGTACCAAGAGCAACAATAATAACATTGTTACTATTTTTTGGACCTGCGGCTGAGGTTTGCCCTGTGAAATGGTAATGCAATACTTGCACCGCTGCTGCAGAGCAAGTATCTGTGTTATTTTAATTTTAGACATGATACATGCAGAGGTTGAGTAACTTGCCCCAGCTTATCAAGCCAGTGAATGACAGATGTGAAATCCAGACCCAGGTGGTAGGGATTCCCCATGTGGTAGGGATTCCCCAGGCGTGTGCTCCTAAACCACTACCATTTCTAATCAAGACGTGGGCGTGATTACTCCTTATGCTCTCTGTGTTAGATACCTTGGTGCCCGTGTGGGTCATCATGTCTGAAACCCCAGTATCGTCACCCGTAGAAAGTCAGTAATCGTAATCAACAACCTAACTGTCTCATAGAGTTAATGCAAAGGAAAAACGAGGCTGTTGAAGAAGTGTTTTTGTAAAGGGAAGACGTTGTGGTAACATGTAAACTCTTCGTAAATACATGTTGTGTTGCTTATTACTATACTGTTGGTTATGATTGTACTGCTGTGAAATTTTTTGTGTTCTGGAAAGGAGAGTGGTTTGCGGTTGACCGTAGCAAGGGTGAGAGAGCTTCGTGCTCAGGAATTAGGATCCCAGAGTTTTGAGAGCCGGAAGGTCTTCGGAGGGTATCCAGGTCAGTGGTTCTTTGTCCCATTGCCTATTTATATATCGCCTGGGGGAACCTTTTAAAAATCGATGCTCAAGGTTCATTCCAGTTTCAGAAATCTCATTTAACTGGTCTGGAGTAGAGCTTAGACATCTCAGTATACACAAAAGCATTTGTGTTTGTACATGTAAATATGTGTATGCCGATGTAGTATTGGTATATGCTTGTGTGTGTATGCATGGCAGACTTGTATGTTTTCACCCATGATGATTCTAGTGCGTAGCTGGGGGCAAGAATGGCTGAACAGAACTCATAACCTTCTTTCTAATAATCATGGTTCAGTTCAGTCGCTCAGTCGTTTCCAACTCTCTGCGACCCCATGGACTGCAGCACGCCAGACGTGCCTGTCCGTCACCAACTCCCAGAGTTTACTCAAACTCACATCCATTGAGGGGGTGATGCCATCCAACCACCTCATCAGTAATCATGGTAGCCTCTTGTTTACCCAGAATGGTTACAGCCAACACCTCCTGCCCAGGTCCCAGCTGATAAGCCCACCCTCTTCCCCTCTCAGGTGTCCTGGTTTGGATGATAAATTATGCCATCTTCTGGTGGCTCAGAGGTAAAGAATCCACCTGCAATGCAGGCCCCACAGCAGATTCTGGTTTAATCCCTGGGTCAGGAAGATCCCCAGGAGGAGGGAATAGCAACTCACTCCAGTATTCTTGCCTGGAGAATCCCATGGACAGAGGAGCCTGGCGGGCTACAATCTGTGGGGTCGCCAAGAGTCAGAGGTGACTGAGCAGCTGAATGCACTGCTGAGGAGGAATTAAGACTTTCGGGGGCTATTTTCCTTCCAAAAGGAATTGATTAAAATGCTCTCCTTGGGCTTTCAAAGGTTGCTTTGCAGTCATGCTCAACCCCATATGAGTAAGCATGATGCTTCTTGAGAGTCTTAAGATGAGAGAATTTCTCTTTTGTTAAAATCTTTTAAAATTTATTTTAGTTTTTGGCTGCACCGTGCAAGGCATGTGGGATCTTAGTTCCCTGACCAGGGATTGAACCCATATCCCCTGCACTGAGAATCTTACCCATTGGACCCTCAGGGAAGTCCCCAAGCTGAGAGAATTTCTTACTTTTGCTGTGATAGTAAAAATTCTTTAAAATAGAACTACAGTGTGTTTCCATGTGGCCCACCTAAGTTTTGCTGTACTGAAGTCTCTCATCTCCTCTGATTCATGTATGTAAGGAACGTGTCATCACTGTTTCAGTTGCGAAAGTGCCTTCTTGTGAATGCTAGTAATTGTTATTTAGGGAATTAAATTTTGAAAACAGATCAACAGCTGTACCAGTTGTCTCGGTTCTACTTCTGTGAGTATCATGCAGGGCAGTGTGGACCCTGCTGGGTATGACATGCCTAATGACAACATTTATGAGACCTTTGTCCAAAAGAAAATTTGATGTTGACCAAGAAATCTGAGTGCTGAAGAACTGATGCTTTTTGAACTGTGGTGTTGGAGAAGACTTGAAAGTCCCTTGGACAAGCAAGGAGATCAAACCAGTCCATCCTAAAGGAAATCAGTCCTGAATATTCACTGGAAGGACTGATGCTGAAACTGAAGCTCCAGTACTTTGGCCACCTGATGTGAAGAGCTGACTCATTGGGAAAGACCCTGATGCTGGGAAAGATTGAAGGCGGGAAGAGAAGGGGATGACAGAGGATGAGTTGGTTGGATGGTATCACCGACTCAATGGACATGAGTTTGGGTAATGGCTCAGAAGTTAAAGCGTCTGCCTCCAATGCGGGAGACCTGGGTTTGATCCCTGGGTTGGGAAGATTCCCCTGGAGAAGGAAATGGCAACCTACTCCAGTATTCTTGCCTAGAGAATGCCATGGACGGAGGAGCCTGGTGGGCTACAGTCCGTGGGGGTCACAAAGTTGGACATGACTGAGTGAACAATAACAATAAAAAAAATCTGACGTGTAGTTGACTCTTACAGGTCTTTGTGGCGTCTTCTTGGTTGAGACTTTCTCAGCCAAGGTCACGTCTGATTTTTTCATTAAGGTCTGCCTAGCCCAGACCATACACACCCCAGAATAACTCAGATGCTTCTCGGCCAGTAGGCTGGCTTTTAGGGGATACACAGGAAGTCTGTGTTCAGTACAACTGTGAGTCCATGGATGTGGGCACTTTTTTTTTTTTTTTTGCTGTACTGGGTCTTATTTACTACATGTGGGATCTTATTTTTTATTCGCTGCACACGAAATTTTAGTCGTGGCATGTATGGGACCTGGCTTCCTGACCAGGGATCTAACCCCAGTCCCCTGCATTGGGAATGCAGTCTTAGCCATTGGACCGTCAGGGAAGTCCCAGCACATTTCCATAATAATAGTAATCAAGCATTTCTCCTCACCCGTGGGCGAATCATCCCGGAATGAACCAGTCACTCAGTAGTGCAGCTCTCGGAAAGTGAAATGTTTCTCCTGAAATTGGTCGGAGTGAAATCAAGGATGGAAGATGTTCCCGTCAATCAGCATTAACGGCTTTGCTTCCTTGGGGTTACAGCCAACACCTGCGTCTAATGCTCATCTGTGATAGCTGAGTTGTCACCCCCAAGATAAGAGAACTCTGAGCCTTTCTGAGTGCGTTAGATTTTCAATGTGTCTTTCATACATAAAGGTATCCGTTTCTGGGCATTGCATCACGTATGTAGTCAAAAAATAAAAAAAGGGCTCTGTATCAAATTGGACTCCCACTAGGTGGTGCTTTTCATAATACCAAGCAGCTTCTGGTTTGCCTGTGTGCATTGAAGGGAACCATAAACCACCTGGCTGAGTTGAGTTGTGCCTATCCATAAAGCACCAGGCGGCCCCAGGACACCAGCTCTGCTTGCTAATCAAAAGCGATATTGTCTTCGTGCCGGCTTAACGCAGAGATTGACAAAGGTATGCAGGTGCCGTGGGACGAGGCAAGTTTTATACCCACGCCAGCTCTTATGCTTCTGCAATTCGCTATGTTTGCAGACCACTTTGGAGATTTTTTCCCTCCCGAGGATAAATCACTGCTTTTAATCTCATTATCATCTGTACATCACTGAGGTGTTGTGCTCTGTTTACAAGGTGAATGACACTCAACTCAAAAGTGGCAGATGATTCAAGACCCACCTGGCAACTTTTGACTTTAGGAAACACGCCCCCCCACACGCAGACACACAAACCCAACATGCACTTAGCTCCCTGACTTCCAAACCATCAACATTAAAAAAAGAATTTGGAATTGTGTTGCAATCCCTTAACGAGACTGTAGAGGGAGCGCTCCCCGGAATTAGCCCTGGGTACTACCTCCAGCAGGGTTTGACCACCGCACCTAGCCTTTTTTTTTTTTCCAAAGCTCTTTTCTCTGCTTTTCTGCTTAAAGGAGGGGGCTTCGTATCCTTTCTCCTCCCCTGTCCCCTGTAAAGGAAATCTTGCAAATAACTTGTTTCATAGCTTACCAAAAGTGAAGCCACTCAGTTGTGTCCAACTCTGTGACCGCAGGATTGTAGCCTACCAGGTTCCTCCATCCATGGGATTTTCAAGGCAACAGTACTGGAGTGGGTTGCTCTTTCCTTCTCCAGGGGATCTTCCCAACCCAGGGATCAAAGCCGGCGCTCCTGCATTGTAGGCAGATGCTTTACCATCTGAGCCACCAGGGAAGCTTACCAAAAGCAGTGACTTTTTCATATGACTCGCATCATGATGATTATGTATTTCTGGTTTTCGAAAAACAGGAGCGACTTGAACACGTTAATAACCTTGGACAAGCAGTATGAGTTTTTAACAAGAACAGATTGTGCATAAGCTGCAGTAAAAATTGTTAATTGTCTAGTACGTTTCATCTGGATATTGTTTGCTGAATTCGGTTCAGTCCAGTCGCTCAGTCGTGTCCGACTCTTTACGACCCCGTGGACCGCAGTACGCCAGGCCTCCCTGTCCTTCACCATCTCCCAGAGTGTACTCAAACTCATGTCCATCGAGTGGGTGATGCCATCCAACCATCTCATCCTCTGTCGTCCCCTTCTCCTCCCGCCTTCAATCTTTCCCAGCATCAGGGTCTTTTCCAACGAGTCAGTTCTTCACATCAGTTGCATTATTTCTATATTTTGGTTCTTCTTTATATTTTTTAATCTTAAAAAAAAAGCAAAAAAGATGTATTTTTGCAGTAGGTGGTTCTAACTGTTGCCTGCCAGCCTCCTCTGTCCATGGGATTCTCCAGGCAAGAACACTGGACTGGGTTGCCTTTCCCTTCTCCAGGGGATCTTCCCAAACCAGGGATTGAAACTTGGGTCTCCCACATTGCAGGCAGACTCTTTACCATCTGAACCACCACGGAATTCCCAAGGGCGACAGCAAAAAAAAAAAGACGTATTTTGGGAGTAGGTGGTTCTATTGTCCAGTTCTAATTTACGCAGGGAACCAGTTGTGGCATGCGAGTTCTGGTTCCCTGGGCAGGGATTGAACCTGGGCCGCCTGCCATGGGAGCGCAGAGTCTTAGCTACTGGACCTCCAGGGAACTCCCACGCTGATTCTTAATATTCTTCCTTCTTCTCTTCGTCTTCTGTCCGTACCCAGCCCTCGTTTCCCCCTCGCTCTTCCTCTGCCTTCTGCTGCTCGTCTTTTTCATCCGGTGCCTTCTCATGACCTGTGGTCACCTGGTCGTGAGGTTTTTGCCCTATCGTTGATTAACGTGCTCCCTACAATAGGGAGCTTTAGGAACGGCAGTTGAATACCTTTTTCTTTGGGCCCTAGTGGTAAGGGAACCCGCCTGCCAGTGCAGGAGACTTAAGAAATGCAGGTTCGATCCCTGGGTCGGGAAGATCCCCTGGAGGACGGCACGGCAACCCACTCCAGTGTTCTTGGCCTGGAGAATCCCATGGACAGAGGAGCCTGGCGGGCTATAGTCCCCGGGGTCACAGAGAGTCGGACACGACTGAAGCGACTTAGCACGCACGCGCCTTTTTCTCAAGAGGGGAAAGGAGAGGCCGCTCCTGTTTGCAGGGCACCTCCCCATCTCAGAGAGTGCCCAGCTGCTTTCTGCTCCGCAGGGCCCTAGGTCTCGTCTCAGCCCTTCAGGTGGACAGAGCGGGCCTCCCTTTCCAGGGAGGACAGTTCCAGCACGCCACGCTGTGCTCCTCAGACCTGAAGCCTGTGCAGGAGACTGGAAAGTGTGCCTAAGATACAGGTCTCCATTTAGTAGGAACCAGCAGAGGAGTCTGGGGGCCTGGTTTCAGACCTCGAAGCCAAATATAATCTTCGTGGGTGGGCTGCTGCCGCTGCTAAGTCACTTCAGTCGTGTCCGACTCTGTGCGACCCCAGAGACAGCAGCCCACCAGGCTCCCCCGTCCCTGGGATTCTCCAGGCAAGAACACTGGAGTGGGTTGCCATTGCCTTCTCCAATGCATGAAAGGGAAAAGTGAAAGTGACGTCGCTCAGTCGTGTCGGACTCTTAGCGACCCCATGGACTGCAGCCCACCAGGCTCTCCCCACCGATCTTTATGTGGGGTTCCTACCAACATGTGACCCACTTGGCCCCCGGCTCTGTTGCGAACTGTTGTGTGCTCAGTTGCTCAGTCGGGTGCGACTCTTTGCGAGCTCGTGGACTAGAGCCCGCCAGGCTCCTCTGTCCAACGGATTTTCCCAGCAAGGAAACTGGAGTGGGTTGTTGGCCACGTCCTTCTCCGGGGGATCTTTGCGACCCAGGGTCAAACCCTCATCTCTGTACTGGCAGGTGGATTCTTTACCC
>SJYV01004367.1:0-27098 GCA_006410875.1 Neotragus pygmaeus | reverse complement strand
CAATACTGCACAAATAACTATTTTATTTTGTGGATTGTACCTAAGCACTTATTTTCCAGGTCTTTTGTTCACAGTATTTTATAAATATATTTTTTTACTTGTTTGTTTGTCATTGCACATTTTCACTGAAATGTTTTCCTTCCTTAAGAGAGGTGTCAGTTTCCAAACACTAGGATGTGTCTTTGTTCATTCTCTGTGTTGCCATGTAAACTCTTCTACGCTGCTTGATCCTGGCAGACTGTCATATGTTCATTGACAGACATTCTAAAGTTCTGTGGGAAATGTGATTTCAACTCTGTGCCTTCAAGACCCTTGGCCTCTTTCTCATGCAATGTAGTGTGTTTCAAAGTAAACCAACTTCTGGGGCAGATCATTGTCATTTGTCAGCTTGATAAACCACTAATAGTGTCATTAACTGGAAGAATTCCTAATGGATTTCAACCAGTTGAAACTAAACTGCCAAACCGTTATTTTATTTTTCATGGAAAAAATGCCTTATAGCCTGTCAGTTATGAGGCAAAAAATGTTTGCAGCAAAATGCTTTGGGTGAAAGTACCTAGAACCCTCTAACAGGGTTTTGTTTAGCTGTGTTACAACTTGTCTACTGTTTTTGGGTTAAAAAACTGAAGTCTAGCTAAATTTAGTAGCTTACCTAAAAGAAAACTGAATTTTACATTAGCTTGATTTTATTACAAATCATTAAATTATAAATATACAAATAATTAACTAAAAACAACTCCATTGATTTTATTTGTAATGCCAAGCATCCTTCTGGAAGCATCTTATTATATAGGATGAAGGGATTCTTGAATCCATGATGTCTGAAGCCCTGCATCATAAGAAGGCCTGATATCTTTGGTAGCACTTCACAATTTACAGAGCAATTTTTCCACTGGTTTTCTCCAAATGCAGATCTTATTAAGTCCAGTCACAGGAACATGAAATGTGCTGTCAGCGTAATCAGCAATGCCATATGAAGCCGTGGGTGAACTGCTGTTCAGAAACCTTATTGAGCTCTGATGCCCCCCGGCCTGTTCACCTCCTCACCTCACTTTTCTTATCTGTAAAACGAGGGTTGAAATGATTATTGTGGGCTTCTCTGGTGGCTCAGTGGTAAAGAATCCACCTGCCAGTGCAAGAAATATGGGTTCAATCCCTAGGTCAAGAAGAACTCCTGAAGAAGGAAGTGGCAACCTACTCCAGGATTCGTGTCTGGGAAATCCCAGAGGAGCCTGGGCAGAGAAGCCTGGAGGGCTCCAGTCTATGGGGTTGCAAAAGGGTTGGACACGACTGAGCGACTAAATGACAACTACAACAACAACAACAACAACAGGAGTATCGTAGAGGAAGTAAATTCTTTCCAAAATAAAGTCCTCTCCACAAAACAGAGAAGATAGAAAGCAGTTTTATTAGTGACTATGCATATCAGCGTACAGTGCATTTCAGGTTATCTGTGAAGAGAGAGCAAAGGATATTCTAACCACTTATACAGCTGAGCTGCCACAGCCATTCTATGACACTCTATTTTTAACCGTGACATACATAAGCTCTCACAGTTAATGCACCTCACCTTCCTGTTAGAGGACTTGACAGCATCTAAACTCACTTGGAAATCAGAAAACCACTTGCACTAGTTAAATGCCTGTATCCAGTGGAATCATAAATTTCTATTACAATCTTCCCTGCTAGCAGATGGTTACAGCTCCAAGAAAGGTACTTAGGTTACACTCTACAGTGACAGGGAGAGTGAGGTGTCACCTCAGGTGTTTACATTTCAAAAGGATGAACCCTAAATGATTGTGAAATAGTTCTGGGCTATAAAACTAGCAAGTGGCTTATCTTTATAAAAATTTATACAGATGTCAAAAGATTCATAGTCACTAAGTTTCTCAAAGAAATGGTCTAGGAAAGGGAGAAAACAGAAATAATTTTTTTTAAATGTATTGAAACAGGTATGCTATCATGTACGGAACAAATCGCCAGTCTATGTTCAATGCAGGATGCAGGATGCAGGATGCTTGGGGCTGGTGCACGGGGATGACCAGGAAGGATGATGTGGGGTGGGAGGTGGGAGGGGGGTTCATGTTTGGGAGCTCATGTACACCCGTGGCGGATTCATGTCAATGTATGCCAAAACCAATACTGTACTGTAAAGAAAAATAAGGTAAAAAAAAAAATGTATCCTAATAGTATTAAATAAGAATGTGTGTGATGCATCTAGCCCATAGAAAAAGCTCTATAACATAGAAAAGCTCTATAACAAAAATTATTCAGAGATCATATGCTGAAGTAATTTTCCTCGTATTTATGTTCATTATATAGAATTTCTTGGATGTTGAGGGAAACTATAGCTTGATCACACAGACTCTCAATCTAGAACATTTGGGCCAGAAACTAACTTTTTTATCCTTTGGTAATTGGTGAGAGAGGAGGGGGAGGTTGGGACCTGATTGTGACTAAATGTGCTAAGGGTGTCAGGTCTAGGATTTTTCTCCTCTTGTTTAATTGTCCTAGAAATTCTGAGACGTAAATATCATCACCTATGGGTAGATAAGATGAAACGTGAGCCATTCAAGGACCAGTCCAGATTGCATGAGTGGGAAGGAACTGACTACCTGACCCCAGGGGCAGACTTTCCCTCCACACCTAGGGGCTCCTCTGGGAACTGGCCCAAGGCCTTGGGTCTCTAATAAAGACCATAACATTACTTCAGACTCTTCTAGAAATCTGCTAAATGCTTAGGTTTAGTAAATATCTATTTTGGACATATAGACTGTGTTCCATCTTCAGATTTTTTTATTCAATTAGCTATCAAGTTAAGAAGAAAAAAGAGGATTTTATTTGAGCCAAACTGAGGATTATAACTTGGGAGGCAGATTCTCAGAAAACTCTGAGAACTCTTCCACCTGTTAGAAGTTGAAGGCATAGTCATATGCATTTTTGAGACAAAGGATCATACATCAAAATGACATACTGATATTTTACATAAAAGTCATCAAGGATACATACATGCTGCAGCAAACACATGCAAAGAGAGCAACAAGTCAGCATGACTCTTACAGAGCTAGGAAAGAACTCTACCCTTTTTTTTTCAAGAAGGTATTAAATAATTTATTGATTACACATGATAATGGATTATATACAAACTTCATTCCCATCTAGAACTTTATCTGGTACCATAATTCAACTAGATATATTGCATAGGATGTGTCAACAATCATATTAATGACCAAAAATTCCATGACTCTGCTTGGGTGACCCTTTTAATGGTAAACTCCAGGTCACAACATGGTAACTGTCAGTTCAACTACATCAGGGTTTCTGAAGACAATGGTTTCTACACTCAAGCAGGTTGTAAATAAATTTTGAGTAGAACCTGGCATCACCCTGAAGGAATTCTAACTTCACACTGTTGATATAGTTTACCAAAATGTCTTCAGAGTAGACTAACTTTACACAGCACATTTAAAAAAAAGACACAGTTACTCAGCATCATAATCAAACTATTGCATTCAGCAATTAACAATATGGATACACAAAAAAGCTACATTAAAACCCTTTTTTGGACTGCCTTACACTTAACACAGAACAGAAACTAAACTAACCTGTTATACAGTGTGTCACACATAGAGTCCTCGAGGTTTTTTGCCCATAGATAGTGAGTCTTGTCTAAAACAAGTCTGCTTTGTAGCAGTTAGGCCCTGCCACCACTGTGTTTCATGGAGTTGATAACTCTATTGTAACCTGTAGCTTCCCTGTCACTTCTCTGACTCTCCTGCTAAACTTTGTTTCCTGGCTGTAATTAAAACCTTCTGCCACCACATAGCTACAGGTACTGCTGGAACCTTGGCCGGGACTTCTGCCTCCAAAGTTTCCTCCTTTTCTGGTTCCTAAATTTGAAGACTGATTGTTGTAATTGCCAAAATCACTGTAACTTCCACCATATTCAAAATTGCTTCCATCACGTCCACCAAAACCACTTCCACATCCTCCGTTATTATACATGTCATAGCTGCCTCTCCCACCATAGCCACTGCCCTAGTTTCCATGACCCTGTCCGTCACTTCCACAGCCTCTGCCTTCTTCAGCATGACCAGGACTGCCTCCTCCATAACTACCATGATGACCAAACCCATTACAGACATCCCATGACCGCCATATCCACCCCTACCAGGGCTGCCACCAGAGCCACCTCAACCACTGAAGTTCCTTCAAAATCAAAGTTGTCATTTCCACCAAAACCACCTGTGACCACCACCAAAGTTTCCAGAACAACTGTGACTTCCTTGACTAGATGAGGCACTAGCCATTTCTTGCTTATTAGATAGGGCTTTCCATGCTTCATAGTTACGGCCATTCACAGCGTGTATGTTAAGTCGCTCTAGTCATGTCTGACCCTTTGTGACCCCATGGACCGTAGCCTACCAGCCTCCTCTGTCCATGAGATTCTCCAGGCAAGAAAACTGGAGTGGGTTGCTGTTTCTTTCTCCAGGGGATCTTCCTGACCCAGGGATCGAACCTGCATCTCCAGGTTTTCCTGTATCGGCAAGCGGATTCTTCACCACTAGCACTACCTGGGAATCCCACTTACACTGCGGTATACTTCTGAATGACTATAGGGGTCATTGTCTATAGAGTCGAGTCTTGTCCATAGAATCATGGTCATCAAAGCAAAACCTCATTTTGCCACTGCCTCAATCATTCATGATTTCAATCACTTCAGATTTCCCACACTGTTCAAAATAAACTCTTACGTGATGTTCTTCAGTGTCTTCTATACCACCAACAAAAATCTTTTTCATAGTTAAGTGGGCACCAGGTCTTTGAGAGTCTTCTCTTGAGCCAGCCGTCTTTGGGTCCACAGCTCTTCCATCTACCTTGTGTGGCCCTGCCCTCTTCTCTGCACCCTCTTCCGGCACAGTGGCACATGTGAGGAGCCTGGAGCCTCTAGAGCACTTGGTGTTTGGATCCTTTATCACCACAGATAGGCCGCGAGGGTTCCCCACTGCTCAAAATGGTCCCTCAGACTTGCATCAGTTGTTTCAAAGCTCAAACCTCTGATGAAGAACTTGCCAAATTTTTTGGGCTCTTTAGGAGACTCTTGACAGCAGTAGAGGGTGAAAATTTTAATGATACTTACTTGGTGGCGTCCATGGGCAGAAAACAGAATAGTGACTTAAGAAGTTACAGTGCTAGTGTCAGAAGAAAAAATAAAAGCAATTGATCTTTACAGGTGAGTAGGTGCTCCCACCTTGAGGAGGCCTAGTTAGTGTGTAATGCAGACACACGTTGCGCATTAGGGAGGAAGGGAGGGGATCCAGACAAACACACAGAGGGAATTTTATGCTTAATCTTTTCTTGTCCTGCTTTAAAACATACACTTTATTTCAACATCTTTTGGTCATTAATCTTTCAATAGAAAGCATTAGTGATCCAATATTTGGTCCCCTGATACCAGAGCAGTTACTTACCTGCCCTGGCTCCATCATGTCCCTCAATGCCCAGTCTTTATAGCTCAGTTCTCTCTCTTCTTTTAGGGGTTAAATCTAGTGGAATGCTTGGCAAGGACTGATAGTCAATTCTAGGTTGTCCAATAGGATGTACACCAGTTTTATCCTCTATGTGCACTGTGCATGCCCATTATTTTATATCACGCCTCCCAGGTGGCTCAGTGGTAAAGAATCCACCCATCAAGCAGGAGATGCATGTTTGAGCTCTGGGTCAGGAAGAACCCTTGGAGAAGGAAATGGCAACCTGCTCCAGTATTCTTGCTTCGAAAATCCTATGGACAGAGGGGCCTGGCAGGATACAGTCCATGGGGATTGCAAAAGAGTCAGACATGACTTATGACTAACCAACAACAGCATAGATAGGATCAAGTCATTTAGACATCATTGTTTTGGTTGGAGTTTTGAATATACATTGGGAGGCATGAGAGGTTGTTATTCTATAGATGATACAGGACACAGTCAATATAACAAACAACAACAACAAAATCAGAAGCAGAGACTGAATCCATGAATCCCCAGAATTGAACCATCTACCCAAGATTTCATTTAGATTAGAAAGGGGATCCTTCGATGGAGAAATTTTATTCTGTACGTGAGTTATTACTACTACTACTACTAAGACGCTTCAGTTGTGTCCGACTCTGTACGACCCCATAGATGGCAGCCCTGTGAGTCATTAGATGGTTATATTAGAGAAGCACAGCATTCTCTGGATTATAGTATGTTTTCCCCTGCAAAGTAATTTTGAAAACTAAGAACCGTTTTGTTTTGCAACATTTTTTCATCATAGAAACTTCAGAATTAATTAAGTAGGTGAATTGAATGTAGGCAACAAACATGAATGTATATGCTGATGTGGAAACCTTCTATAGATCTAGGAATATCTGAAGAGTCAGTGATAAGAATTATGAAGGACTTATATTGGCCTTGTATTGACCAAGGAATCTGATGACAAACCCAACAATCAATTAAAACAGTTTTGCTGTCACCGAAAAAAGATGTCCTTTTCATCATAGGGGACTGGAATACAAAATTAGCAAATCAAGNAAAAAAAAAAATGTATCCTAATAGTATTAAATAAGAATGTGTGTGATGCATCTAGCCCATAGAAAAAGCTCTATAACATAGAAAAGCTCTATAACAAAAATTATTCAGAGATCATATGCTGAAGTAATTTTCCTCGTATTTATGTTCATTATATAGAATTTCTTGGATGTTGAGGGAAACTATAGCTTGATCACACAGACTCTCAATCTAGAACATTTGGGCCAGAAACTAACTTTTTTATCCTTTGGTAATTGGTGAGAGAGGAGGGGGAGGTTGGGACCTGATTGTGACTAAATGTGCTAAGGGTGTCAGGTCTAGGATTTTTCTCCTCTTGTTTAATTGTCCTAGAAATTCTGAGACGTAAATATCATCACCTATGGGTAGATAAGATGAAACGTGAGCCATTCAAGGACCAGTCCAGATTGCATGAGTGGGAAGGAACTGACTACCTGACCCCAGGGGCAGACTTTCCCTCCACACCTAGGGGCTCCTCTGGGAACTGGCCCAAGGCCTTGGGTCTCTAATAAAGACCATAACATTACTTCAGACTCTTCTAGAAATCTGCTAAATGCTTAGGTTTAGTAAATATCTATTTTGGACATATAGACTGTGTTCCATCTTCAGATTTTTTTATTCAATTAGCTATCAAGTTAAGAAGAAAAAAGAGGATTTTATTTGAGCCAAACTGAGGATTATAACTTGGGAGGCAGATTCTCAGAAAACTCTGAGAACTCTTCCACCTGTTAGAAGTTGAAGGCATAGTCATATGCATAAGGCATAGTCATATGCATTTTTGAGACAAAGGATCATACATCAAAATGACATACTGATATTTTACATAAAAGTCATCAAGGATACATACATGCTGCAGCAAACACATGCAAAGAGAGCAACAAGTCAGCATGACTCTTACAGAGCTAGGAAAGAACTCTACCCTTTTTTTTTCAAGAAGGTATTAAATAATTTATTGATTACACATGATAATGGATTATATACAAACTTCATTCCCATCTAGAACTTTATCTGGTACCATAATTCAACTAGATATATTGCATAGGATGTGTCAACAATCATATTAATGACCAAAAATTCCATGACTCTGCTTGGGTGACCCTTTTAATGGTAAACTCCAGGTCACAACATGGTAACTGTCAGTTCAACTACATCAGGGTTTCTGAAGACAATGGTTTCTACACTCAAGCAGGTTGTAAATAAATTTTGAGTAGAACCTGGCATCACCCTGAAGGAATTCTAACTTCACACTGTTGATATAGTTTACCAAAATGTCTTCAGAGTAGACTAACTTTACACAGCACATTTAAAAAAAAGACACAGTTACTCAGCATCATAATCAAACTATTGCATTCAGCAATTAACAATATGGATACACAAAAAAGCTACATTAAAACCCTTTTTTGGACTGCCTTACACTTAACACAGAACAGAAACTAAACTAACCTGTTATACAGTGTGTCACACATAGAGTCCTCGAGGTTTTTTGCCCATAGATAGTGAGTCTTGTCTAAAACAAGTCTGCTTTGTAGCAGTTAGGCCCTGCCACCACTGTGTTTCATGGAGTTGATAACTCTATTGTAACCTGTAGCTTCCCTGTCACTTCTCTGACTCTCCTGCTAAACTTTGTTTCCTGGCTGTAATTAAAACCTTCTGCCACCACATAGCTACAGGTACTGCTGGAACCTTGGCCGGGACTTCTGCCTCCAAAGTTTCCTCCTTTTCTGGTTCCTAAATTTGAAGACTGATTGTTGTAATTGCCAAAATCACTGTAACTTCCACCATATTCAAAATTGCTTCCATCACGTCCACCAAAACCACTTCCACATCCTCCGTTATTATACATGTCATAGCTGCCTCTCCCACCATAGCCACTGCCCTAGTTTCCATGACCCTGTCCGTCACTTCCACAGCCTCTGCCTTCTTCAGCATGACCAGGACTGCCTCCTCCATAACTACCATGATGACCAAACCCATTACAGACATCCCATGACCGCCATATCCACCCCTACCAGGGCTGCCACCAGAGCCACCTCAACCACTGAAGTTCCTTCAAAATCAAAGTTGTCATTTCCACCAAAACCACCTGTGACCACCACCAAAGTTTCCAGAACAACTGTGACTTCCTTGACTAGATGAGGCACTAGCCATTTCTTGCTTATTAGATAGGGCTTTCCATGCTTCATAGTTACGGCCATTCACAGCGTGTATGTTAAGTCGCTCTAGTCATGTCTGACCCTTTGTGACCCCATGGACCGTAGCCTACCAGCCTCCTCTGTCCATGAGATTCTCCAGGCAAGAAAACTGGAGTGGGTTGCTGTTTCTTTCTCCAGGGGATCTTCCTGACCCAGGGATCGAACCTGCATCTCCAGGTTTTCCTGTATCGGCAAGCGGATTCTTCACCACTAGCACTACCTGGGAATCCCACTTACACTGCGGTATACTTCTGAATGACTATAGGGGTCATTGTCTATAGAGTCGAGTCTTGTCCATAGAGTCATGGTCATCAAAGCAAAACCTCATTTTGCCACTGCCTCAATCATTCATGATTTCAATCACTTCAGATTTCCCACACTGTTCAAAATAAACTCTTACGTGATGTTCTTCAGTGTCTTCTATACCACCAACAAAAATCTTTTTCATAGTTAAGTGGGCACCAGGTCTTTGAGAGTCTTCTCTTGAGCCAGCCGTCTTTGGGTCCACAGCTCTTCCATCTACCTTGTGTGGCCCTGCCCTCTTCTCTGCACCCTCTTCCGGCACAGTGGCACATGTGAGGAGCCTGGAGCCTCTAGAGCACTTGGTGTTTGGATCCTTTATCACCACAGATAGGCCGCGAGGGTTCCCCACTGCTCAAAATGGTCCCTCAGACTTGCATCAGTTGTTTCAAAGCTCAAACCTCTGATGAAGAACTTGCCAAATTTTTTGGGCTCTTTAGGAGACTCTTGACAGCAGTAGAGGGTGAAAATTTTAATGATACTTACTTGGTGGCGTCCATGGGCAGAAAACAGAATAGTGACTTAAGAAGTTACAGTGCTAGTGTCAGAAGAAAAAATAAAAGCAATTGATCTTTACAGGTGAGTAGGTGCTCCCACCTTGAGGAGGCCTAGTTAGTGTGTAATGCAGACACACGTTGCGCATTAGGGAGGAAGGGAGGGGATCCAGACAAACACACAGAGGGAATTTTATGCTTAATCTTTTCTTGTCCTGCTTTAAAACATACACTTTATTTCAACATCTTTTGGTCATTAATCTTTCAATAGAAAGCATTAGTGATCCAATATTTGGTCCCCTGATACCAGAGCAGTTACTTACCTGCCCTGGCTCCATCATGTCCCTCAATGCCCAGTCTTTATAGCTCAGTTCTCTCTCTTCTTTTAGGGGTTAAATCTAGTGGAATGCTTGGCAAGGACTGATAGTCAATTCTAGGTTGTCCAATAGGATGTACACCAGTTTTATCCTCTATGTGCACTGTGCATGCCCATTATTTTATATCACGCCTCCCAGGTGGCTCAGTGGTAAAGAATCCACCCATCAAGCAGGAGATGCATGTTTGAGCTCTGGGTCAGGAAGAACCCTTGGAGAAGGAAATGGCAACCTGCTCCAGTATTCTTGCTTCGAAAATCCTATGGACAGAGGGGCCTGGCAGGATACAGTCCATGGGGATTGCAAAAGAGTCAGACATGACTTATGACTAACCAACAACAGCATAGATAGGATCAAGTCATTTAGACATCATTGTTTTGGTTGGAGTTTTGAATATACATTGGGAGGCATGAGAGGTTGTTATTCTATAGATGATACAGGACACAGTCAATATAACAAACAACAACAACAAAATCAGAAGCAGAGACTGAATCCATGAATCCCCAGAATTGAACCATCTACCCAAGATTTCATTTAGATTAGAAAGGGGATCCTTCGATGGAGAAATTTTATTCTGTACGTGAGTTATTACTACTACTACTACTAAGACGCTTCAGTTGTGTCCGACTCTGTACGACCCCATAGATGGCAGCCCTGTGAGTCATTAGATGGTTATATTAGAGAAGCACAGCATTCTCTGGATTATAGTATGTTTTCCCCTGCAAAGTAATTTTGAAAACTAAGAACCGTTTTGTTTTGCAACACTTTTTCATCATAGAAACTTCAGAATTAATTAAGTAGGTGAATTGAATGTAGGCAACAAACATGAATGTATATGCTGATGTGGAAACCTTCTATAGATCTAGGAATATCTGAAGAGTCAGTGATAAGAATTATGAAGGACTTATATTGGCCTTGTATTGACCAAGGAATCTGATGACAAACCCAACAATCAATTAAAACAGTTTTGCTGTCACCGAAAAAAGATGTCCTTTTCATCATAGGGGACTGGAATACAAAATTAGCAAATCAAGAGATACCTGAAGTAACAGGCAAGTTTGGCCTTGGAGTACAAAATGAAGCAAGGCAAAGGTTAGCAGAGTTTTATCAAGAGAACACACTGGTCATAGCAAACATCCTTTCCCCCAAACACAAGAGATATCTCTACACATAGACATTACTAAATGGTCAATATCAAAATCAGATTGATTATTTTCTTTGCAGCCAAAGATGGAGAAGCTCTATACAGTTAATAAAAACAAGACCTGGAGCTGACTGTGGCTCAGATCATGAATTCCTTATTGCAAAATTCAGGCTTAAATTGAGGAAAGTAGGGAAAACCACCAAGTCATTCTGGTATGACTGAAATCAAATCCCTTATGATTATACAATGGAGGTGACAAATAGATTCAAAGGATTAGATCTAGTAGACAGAGTACCTGCAGAACTATGGACGGAGGTTTGTGCCATTGTACAAGAGATAGTGACCAAGAACATCCCGAAGAAAAAGAAGTGTAAGAAGGCAAAGTGGTTGTCTGAGGAGGCTTTACAAATAGCTGAGGGAAGAAGAGAAATGAAAGACAAAGGAGAAAAGGAAATATATACCCAACCGAATGCAGAGTTCCAGAGAATAGCAAGGAGAGATAAGAAGGCTTTCTTCAGTGAACACTGCAAAAGGACAGAGAAAAACAATAGAACAGGAAAGACTAGAGACCCCTTCAAGAAAATTGGAGATATCAAGGGAACATTTCATGCAAAGATGGCACAAGGATAGAAATGGTAAGGACATAATAGAAGCAGAAGATACTAAGAAGAGGTGTCAAGAATACACAGAACTATACAAGAACAACCTTAATGACCTAGATAAATCTTAATGACCTAGATAGACGTGATGGTGTGGTCACTCACTAAGAGCCAGACATTCTGGAGTGTAAAGTCAAGTGAGCCTTAGGAAGCATTTCTATGACCAAATCTAGTGGAGGTGATGGGATTCCAGCTGAGCTATTTCAAATTCTAGAAGCTGATGCTGTTAAAGTGCTGCATTCCATATGTCAGCAAATTTGGAAAACTCAGGGGTGGCCATAGGACTGGAAAAGGGGATAAAAGGGCTTCCTTGGTGGCTCAGATTGTAAAAGGATGCTTCCCTGGTGGCTCAGATGGTAAGTGGTCCACCTGCAATGCAGGAGACCCAGGTTCCATCTCTGGGTGGGGAAAATCCCCTGGAGAAAAAAATGGCAACCCACTCTAGTATTCTTGCCTGGAGAATCCCATGGACAGGCGAGCCTCGTCCATGGGGTTGCAAAGAGTTAGACATGACTAAGCGGCTAACACTTTCACTTTCAAAGAAGGGCAATGCCAAAAAATGCTCAAACTACCACACATTTGCACTCATTTCACATGCAGCCCTTTCCCCCTGGGACAACAGTTGGTGAACAAACCACATGGCTCATCTCATGAAAAAGGAAGAACTAGAGATTTCGTATACTAGAGTATACGAAAATATACCCTGCGTATACAAAACTCAGATTATAAAAGAAGAACCATAGAAATGGAGTCAGTTGTGCAGGACAGTACAAGTCACAGTAATAGAATCTGGGACAGGGTCCAGGGCTGATTCTGGTCTCAAGGCCTTTGCTTCTTCACTTGCCATGACTATTCTCTCTGCTGTGTGGTGGACACAGTCTGTGGCCCTTCATCAGTGTTGGCCCTTCCGAGGTGTGTCCCTGGTAGAGTCCTCAGTCAGGGTTTTCTTCTTCCTTTGCAGAAAAAGGTAAAATCCAAGACACTGCAATTTATGGATTATCTTAATTCTTCCCTCTGCACAATCTTTTGTTTCTTAGTTGATAGATTGTTCATTTGCAACATTGTGTTACTTTCAAGCTCAGAGCAGTGATTCAGTAATATGTATATGTATATACATTCTTTTTCAGACATTTCCACTAAAGGTTATTATAATCTTCCATTGCAGGGAGCATGGGTTCAATCTCTGGTTGAGAAAAGATCCTGCATGCTGCACAGCTCCGTCAAAATATGTAAATAAAAATGAGTTACTAAAAACAAAAATAGGATTGCCACATGATCCAGCAGTCCTACTTCTGCACCTGTATTAGACAAAACTATAATTCAAAAAGATAAATGCACCCCTTTGTTCATAGCAGCACTATTTATAATAGCCAAGATGTGGAAGCAACCTAAATGTCCATTGAAAAATTAACTCATAAACATGATATGGTACATGTATAAAACCATAAAAAGAATAAAGAAATGGCATTTACAGCAACATCGATGAACCTAAAGATTATCATACTAAGCAAAGTAAGTTAGACAGTTTTGTAAATAAGTTGATGTGTATCCCTATTTTAGATTTCACATAAAAGTGATATGTGGTATTTGTCTTTCTACATCTGACTTATTTCACTCAATATGATAATCTATGTCCATTCATGTTATGCAGATGGCATTATTTCATTCTTTTTATGGCTGGAAATATCCCATTACATACCACATCTTTATCCATTTACCTGTCAATGAACATTTAGGTTGCTTCCATGTCTTGGCTATAGTAAATAGTGCTGCAAAGAACATCTTTTCTAATTCAAGTATTCTTTGAATCTATGTTCACAGTTAGATTGTATGTTAACTCTACTGATAGATTTTTAAGGAACACCCATAGTACATACTTGTTGCTATTGTTGTTCAGTCGCTCAGATGTCTGACTTTTTTTGACCCAATGGCATGCAGCATGCCAGGCTTCCCCATCTTTCACTATCCCCTGGAATTTGCTCAAACTCATGTCCATTTAGTCAGTGATCCATCCAACCATCTCATCCTCTGTCGTCCTCTTCTCCTCCTGCTTTAGTCTTTCCTAGCATCAGGGTTTTTCCCCATGAGTCAGCCCTTTGCATCATGTGTCCACAATATTGGAGCTTCAGCTTAGGTATCAGTCCTTCCAATGAATGTTTGGGATTGATTTTCTTTAGAATTGTCAGGTTTCATCCTCCTTGCTGTCCATAGGAGTTTCAAGAGTTTTCTGCAGCATCACACTTCGAAAGTATCAATTCTTTGTCACTGAGCCTTCTTCATGGTCTAACTCTTGTATCCATATGTGAATACTTTATGGATCTGTGTCAGCAAAGTGATATCTCTGCTTTTTAATACACTGTCTAGGTTTGTCATAGCTTTTCTTCCAAGGAGTAAGCATCTTTTGATTTCATGGTGGCAGCCACCATCCGCAGTGATTTTGGAGTCCAAGAAAATAAATTCTGTTGCTGTTTCTATTGTTTCTCCATCTATTTGCCATGAAGTGATGGGACTGGATGTCATGATTTTCATTTTTTGAATGTTGAGTTTTAAGCCAGCTTTTTGATTCTCCTCTTTCTCCATCATCAAGAGGATTTTTAGTTCCTCTCGTTTTCTGCCATAAGGGTGGTGTCATCTGCATATCTGAGGTTACAGATATATCTCCCGGCAATCTTGATTCCAGCTTCAATTTCATCCAGCCTGGCAATTTGCATTATATACTCTGCATATAAGTTAAAGAAGCAGGGTGGCAATATACAGCCTTGGTGTACTACTTTGCCAATTTGAACCAGTCATTTGTTTCATGTCCGGTTCTAACTATTGCTTCTTGAACTACATATAGGTTTCTCAGGAGACAGGTAAGGTGTTCTGGTTTCCGTCTCTTTAAGAATTTTCCACAGTTTGTTGTGATCCACGTAGTCAAAGGCTTTAACACAGTCAGTGAAGCAGAAGTAGGTGTTTTTCTGGAATTTTCTTGTCTTTTCTTTGATCCAATGGATGTTGACAATCTAATCACTGATTCCTTTGCCTTTTCTAAATCCTGCTTGTACATCTAGAAATTCTCAGTTCGTGTACTGTTGCAGCCTAGCTTGAAGCATTTTGAGCACTACCTTGCTAGCATGTGAAATGAGTGCAATTATGTGGTATTTTGAACAATCTTTGGCATTGGCCTTCTTTGGGTTGGAATGAAATCTGACCTTTTCCAGTCCTGTGGACACTGCTGAGTGTTCCAAATTTGCTGACATATTGTGCAGCACTTTAACAGCATCATCTTTTAGTGTTTTAAATAGCTCAGCTAGAATTCCATCACCTCTACTAGGTTTGTTCATGGTAATGCTTCCTAAGGCCCACTTGACTTCACAGTCCGAGATGGCTGGCTCTGGGTGAGTGATCACACCATCATGGTTATCCTGGCCATTAAGACCTTTTCTGTATAGTTCTGTGTATTGCCACCTCTTCTTAATCTCTTCTGCTTCTGTTAGGTCCATACTGTTCTGCCCTTTATTGTGCCCATCTTTGTATGAGATGTTCCCTTGGTGTCTCTAATTTTCTTTAATAGATCTCTAGTCTTTCTTATTCCACTGTTTTCCTCTATTTCTTTGCATTGTTCATATAAGAATGGTTCCTTATCTCTTGCTATTCTTTGGAATTCTGTATTCAGGTGGGTGTATCTTTCCTTTTGTCCTTTGTCTTTCACTTCTCTTCATTTCTCTGCTATTTGACCTCCTCAGATAACCATTTTGCCTTTTTGCATTGCTTTTTCTTGAGGATGGTTTTGATCACAGCCTCCTGTGCAATGTTATGAACCTCCCCACATAGTTATGCAGGCACTTGTCTGTCAGATTTAATCCCTTGAATCTGTTTGTCACTTCCACTGTATAATCATAAAGGATTTGACTTAGGTCATCCCTGAAAGGGCTAGTGGTTTTCCCTTCTTTCTTTAATTGAAATCTGAATTTTGCCATAAGGAGTTCACGATCTGAACCACAGTCAGCTCCAGGTCTTGTTTTGCTGACTGTATAGAGCTTCTCCATCTTTGGCTGCAAAGAATATAATCCATCTGATTTTTGTATTGACCCTCTGGATGTCCATGTGTATAGTCATCTCTTGTGTTGTTGTTGGAAGAGGGTGTTTCCTCTGACTAGTATGTTCTCTTGGCAAAACTCTGTTAGCTTTGCCCTGCTGCATTTTGTGCTCCAGGGCCAAGTTTGCCTGTTATTATAGGTATTTCTTAACTTCCTACTTTTGCATTCCAGTCCCCTATGATTAAACAATATCTTTGTTTTTGGTGTTAGTACTAGAAGGTCTTGTAGGGCTTCATAGAACCACTTAACCTCAGCTTCTTCAGCATTAGTGGTTGAGGCATAGACTTGAATTCTTCAATGTTGAATGGTTTGCCTTGGAAATGAACTAAGATCATTCTGTTGTTTTTGTGATTTACCCAAGTACTGCATTTCAGACTCCTTTATTGACTGTGAGGACTATACCATTTCTTCTAAGAAAGCTGAGCACCGAAGAATTGGTGCTTTTGAACTGTGGTGTTGGAGAAGACTCTTGAGGGTCCCTTGGACTGCAAGGAGATCCAACCAGTCCATCCTAAAGGAAATCAGTCCTGAATATTTATTGGAAGGACTGATGTTGAAGCTGAAACTCCAGTACCTTGGCTGCCTGATGCGAAGAGCTAACTCATTTGAAAAGACCCTGATGCTGGGAAAGATTGAAGGCACGAGGAGAAGGGGATGATAGGGGATGAGATGGTTGGATGGCATCACCAACTCAATGGATGTGAGTTTGAGTAAGCTCTTGGAGTTGGTGATGGACAGGGAGGCCTGGCGTTCTGCAGTTCATGGGATCACAGAGTTGGACATGACTGAGTGACTGAGCTGAACTAAAGCAATACCACTGGGCCATTAAAGTATGACCTGAATCAAATCCTTTATGATTATACAGTGGAAATGACAAATAAATTCAAGGGATTAGATCTGATAGAGTTCCTGGAGAACTATGGATGGAGATTCACAACATTGTATAGGAGGTGGTGATCAAAACTGTCTCCAATTAAGGATTTTTGCATCTATGTTCATCAGTGATATTGGCCTGTAGTTTTATTTTTTTGTGGCATCTTTGTCAGGTTTCTGTATTAGGGTGATGGTGGCCTTACAGAATGAGTTTGGAAGTTTATCTTCCTCTGCAATTTTCTGGAAGAGTTTGAGTAGGATAGGTGTTAGCTCTTCTCTAAGTTTTTGGTAGAATTCAGCTGTGAAGCCATCTGAACCTGGGCTTTTGTTTGCTGGAGGATTTCTGATTACAGTTTCAACAATCCCACTGCTGGGAATACACACTGAGGAAACCAGAATAGAAAGAGACACGTGTACCCTAATGTTTATTGCAGCACTGTTTATAATAGCCAGGACATGGAAGTAACCTAGATGTCCATCAGCAGATGAATGGATAAGCAAGTTGTGGTACATATACACAATGGAGTATTACTCAGCCATTAAAAAGAACACATTTGAGTCAGTTCTAAAGAGGTGGATAAAACTGGAGCCTATTATACAGAGTGAAGTAAGCCAGAAAGAAAAACACCAATGCAATATACTAACATATATATATGGAATTTAGAAAGATGATAATGATAACCCTGTATGTGAGACAACAAAAGAGACATAGATATAAAGAACAGTGTTTTGGACTCTGTGGGAGAGAGAGAAGGTGGGATGATTTGGGAGAAATGGCATTGGAACAAGTATAATATCATGTAAGAAACGAATTGCCAGTCTAGGTTTGATGCAGGATACAGGATGCTTGGGGCTGGTGCACTGGGATAACCCAGAGGGATGGTATGGGGAGGGAGGTNCCACTATGGAGAACAGTGTGGAGATTCCTTAAAAAACTGCAAATAGAACTGCCTTATGACCCAGCAATCCCACTGCTGGGCATACACACTGAGGAAACCAGAATTGAAAGAGACACGTGTACCCTAATGTTTATTGCAGCACTGTTTATAATAGCCAGGACATGGAAGTAACCTAGATGTCCATCAGCAGATGAATGGATAAGCAAGTTGTGGTACATATACACAATGGAGTATTACTCAGCCATTAAAAAGAACACATTTGAGTCAGTTCTAAAGAGGTGGATAAAACTGGAGCCTATTATACAGAGTGAAGTAAGCCAGAAAGAAAAACACCAATGCAATATACTAACATATATATATGGAATTTAGAAAGATGATAATGATAACCCTGTATGTGAGACAACAAAAGAGACATAGATATAAAGAACAGTGTTTTGGACTCTGTGGGAGAGAGAGAGGGTGGGATGATTTGGGAGAAATGGCATTGGAACAAGTATAATATCATGTAAGAAACGAATTGCCAGTCTAGGTTTGATGCAGGATACAGGATGCTTGGGGCTGGTGCACTGGGATAACCCAGAGGGATGGTATGGGGAGGGAGGTGGGAGGGGGGTTCAGGATTCCACACATGTACACCCGTGGCAGATTCATGTTGATGTATGGCAAAACCAATACACTATTGTAAAGTAAAATAAAGTAAAAGAAAAAGGAAAAAAATAACTATCTCCAAGAAAAAGCAATGTAAAAAGGCAAAATGGTTGCCTGAGGAGGCCTTAAAAATAGCTGAGTAATGAAGAGAATTGAAAGGCAAAGAAGAAAAAGAAAGATATACCCATCTGAATGCAGAATTTCAAAGAATAGCAAGGAGAGATAAGAAATCATTCTTAAATGAACAATACAAAGAAATAGAGGAAAACAATAGAATGAGAAAGACTAGTGATCTCTTAAAGAAAATTAGAGACACCAAGGGAACATTTCATGCAAAGATGGGCACAAGAAAGGAGATAAATATTATGGAGCTAACAGAAGCAGAAGATGTTAAGAAAAGGTGGCAAGAATACCCAGAAGAACTATACAGAAAAGGGCTTAATGATCAGGATAACCATGATGGTGTGATCACTCACCTAGAGTCAGACATTCTGGAGTGTGAAGTCAAGTGGGCCTTAGGAAGCATTATCATGAACAAACCTAGTAGAGGTGATGGAATTCAAAATGAGCTATTTAAAATACTAAAAGATGATACTATTAAAGTGTTGCAAAATATGCCAAAAAATTTGGAACACTCAGCAGTGTCCACAGGACTGGAAAAGGTCAGTTTTCATTCCAATCCCAAAGAAGGGCATTGTCAAAAAATGTTAATACTACCACATAATTGCACTCATTTCACATGCTAGCAAGGTAATGCTCAAAATCATTCAAACAGAACTTTAAAAGTCTGTGAATCAAGAACTTCTGGATGTTCAAACTGGATTTATAAAAGGAGAGGACTGGTGGTCAAATTGTCATCATCCATTGGATCATAGAAAAAGCAAGAGAATTTCAGATAAATACCTACTTCTGCTTTGTTGACTGTGTTAAACCCTTTGATTGTGTGGACCGTGTGGATCAACAAACTGTTGAAAATTCTTAAAGAGATGGAAACCAGACCATCTTACCTATCTCCTGAGAAACCTATATGTAGGTCAAGAAGCAATAGTTAGAACCAGACGTGGAACAACTGACTGGTTCAAAATCGAGGTAGGTGTACATCAAGGCTGCAAGTGGTCTCCCTGCTTATTAAACTTATATGCAGAGTACATCATGAGAAAGATCAGGCCGGATGAAGCTGAAGGTGGAATCAAGATTGATGGAAGATTTATCCATAACCTCAGACATGCAGTTGAAACCACCCTAATGGCAGGTAGTGAAGAGGAACAAAAGAGCCTCCTGATGAAGGTTAAAGAGAAGAGTGAAAAAGCTGGCTTAAAACTCAACATTCAAAAAATGAAGATCACGGCATCTGGTCCCATCACTCCATGGCAAATCAGTTCAGTTCAGTTGCTCAGTTGTGTCTGACTGTTTGCGACACCATGAACTGTAGCATGCCAGGCTTCCCTGTCTATCACCAGCTCCCGGAGTCCACCCAGACCCAGGTCCATTGAGTCGGTGATGCCATCTAACCATCTCATCCTCTGTCATTCCCTTCTTCCCCTGCCCTCAATCTTTCCCCGCATCAGGATCTTTTCAAACGAGTCAGCTCTTTGCATCACGTGGCCAAAGTACTGGTGTTTCAGCTTCAACATCAGTCCTTCTAATGAACACCCAGGACTGATTTCCTTCAGGATGGACTGGTTGGATCTCCTTGTAGTCCAAGGGACTCTCAAGAGTCTTCTCCAACACCACAGTTCAAAAGCATCAATTCTTCGGTGCTCAAGCTTTCTTTATAGTCCAACTGTCACATCCATACATGACCACTGGAAAAACCAAAGCCTTGACTAGGCGGACCTCTGTTGGCAAAATAATGTCTCTGCTTTTTAATGTGTTGTGTAAGTTGGTCATAACTTTCCTTCCAAGGAGTAAACATCTTTTAATTTCATGGCTGCAGTCACCATCTGCAGTGATTTTGGAGCCCAGAAAAAGAAAGTTTCCCCATCTATTTGCCATGAAGTGATGGGACCAGATGCCATGATCTTAGTTTTCTGAATGTTGAGCTTTAAGCCAACTTTTTCACTCTCTTTCACTTTCATCAAGAGGCTCTTTAGTTCTTCTTCACTTTCTGCCATAAAGGTGGTGTCATCTGCATATCTGAGGTTATTGATCTTTCTCATGGCAATCTTGATTCCAGCTTGGACTTCATCCAGCCCAGCGTTTCTCATGATGTACTCTGCATAGAAGTTAAATAAGCAGGGTGACAATATACAGCCTTGATGTACTCCTTTTTTTATTTGGAACCAGTCTGTTGTTCTATGTCCAGTTTTAGCTGTTGTTTCCTGATCTGCATACAGATTTGTTAAGAGGCAGGTCAGGTGGCCTGGTATTCCCATCTCCTTCAGAATTTTCCACAGTTTATTGTGATCCACAGTCAAAGGCTTTGGCATAATCAATAAAGCAGAAATAGATGTTTTTCTGGAATGCTCTTGCTTTTTTGATGATCCAGTGGATATCGGCAATTTGATCTTTGCTTCCTCTGCTTTTTCTGAAGCCAGCTTGAACATCTGTAAACAGTGACAGACTTTATTTTCTTGGGCTCAAGATCACTGCGGATGGTGGCTCAGCCATGAAATTAAAAGATGCTTGCTCCTTGGAAGTAAAGCTATGACAAACCTAGACAGTGTATTAAAAAGCATCATCATCACTTTTCTGAAAAAGGTCCTTAATGTCAAAGCTATGTTTTTTCCAGGAGTCACATACAGATATGAGATTTGGACCATAGAGAAGGCTCACCGCTGCAGAATTGATGCTTTCGACCTGTAATGCTGGTGAAGACTCTCAGAGTCTCTTGGACAGCAACGAGGATCAAACCAGTCAATGCTAATGAAATCAACTCTGAATATTCATTGGAGGAACTGATGCTGAAGCTCCAATACTTTTGTCACCTGATTCGAAGAGCTGACTCATTGGAAAAGAGCCAGATATTGGGAAAGATTGAGGGCAGGAGGAGAAGAGGACTACAGAGGATGAGACAGTTTGATGGCATCACACAATGCCCATGAGTTAGAGCAAACTTCAGGACATAGTGAAGGACAGGAAAGCCTGGCTTGCCGCAGTCCTTTGCAGAAGTCAGATTGCAAAGATTCTGGGTTGCAAACAGTCAGACATGTCTGAGTGACTCAAGAACAACAGCTGCAGCAAGTATGTACCATGGAGTTTCCTTAAAAATCATCAGTAGAGTTAACATATGATCCTGTAATCCAATCCTGGACATAGATTCAGAGAATACTTGAATTAGAAAAGATACATGCAGCTCAGTAGTCCTTGCAGGACTATTTACAATAGCCAAGACATGGAAGCAACCTAAATGTCCATTAACAGCTGAGTGGATAAAGAAGATATAATATGTAATGGAATATTACCACCTAAAAAGAATGAAATAATGCCATTTGCAGCTGTATGAATGGACATAGGTTATCATATTGAGTGAAATAAGTCAGATGTAGAAAGACAAATACCATATATCACTTACATTTGTAATAAAAAATAGTGATACACATTAACTTATTTACAAAATTGAAATAGACTCTCAGATATGGAAACCAAATTATAGTTATCAAGGGGGATAATGGATATGGGGAGAGAGATTAAATTAGGAGCTTAGGCTTAACATATACACACCACCACATATAAAATAGGTGACCAACAGTGATCTACCTTATAGCACAGGAAACTGTATTCAGTATTCTTGTAGTAACTTTTATTTTTTTAATTGACTACTAAGTATTTTTTTTTAATTTTTATTTTTACTTTATTTTGCTTAACAATACTGTGTTGGTTTTGCCATACATTGACATGAATCAGCCATGGGTGTACATGAGTTCCCAATCCTGAACCCCCCTCCCACCTCCCACCCCATATCATCTCTTTGGATCATCCCCGTGCATCAGCCCCAAGCATCCTGTATCCTGTATCGAACATAGACTGCGATTCATTTCTTACCACTAAGTATTTTTTAATTGATGTATTGTTGATTTACAATGTTATATTAGTTTCTGGAGTATAGCAAAGTGATTAAGTTATATATATATATATATATATATATTTTTTCAATTATGTTTTATTGCAAGATATTGAATATTGTTCCCTATATAACACAATAGGACCTTGTTGTTTATCCATTCAATATATAACACTTTGCATCTGCTACTCCCAAACTCCCAATCCACTCTACCACCAGCCCACATTCTTGGCAACCACAAGTCTGTTGTCTTTGTCTGTGAAGCGGTTTCATAAATAACTTCACTTGTGTCATATTTATGTTCCACGTATAAGTGATATCATATGGTATTTGCTTTCTCTTTCTGACTTTCTTTGCTTAGTTTGATAATCTCTTGGTTCATCTCTGTTGCTATAATTGCCATTATTTTATTCTTTTTTATGGTGGTATATATGTACCACATTGTGTTTATGTATTAATTTTTCAGTGGAAATTTAGTTTGCTTCCATGTCTTGGCTGTTATAAATAGAGTTACTATGAACAAAGTGGTGCACATATCTTTTTGAATTATAGTCTTGTTGGATACATGTGCAAGAGTAGGATCATATGGCAATTCTTTTTTTTTTTAACTCATTTTTAAATTTATACATTTTGGCTGAGCCATGCAGCATGCAAGATCTTTTCTCCAACCAGGGATTGAACTCATGCCCCCTGTAATGAAAGCATTGTAATAACCTTTACTGGAAATGGCTGAAAAAGAATATATATACATATACACATGTGTATTACTGAGTCACTTTGCTGTGTGCTTGAAAGTAACACAACACTCTAAAAGAACAACTCTTTAAGAAAAGATTATGCAGAGAGGAGGAACTAACATAATACATAAATTGTAATGTCTTGGGTTTTGTCTTTGTTTACAAAGGAATAAGAAAACTCTAACTGAGGACCCTACCACAGATACACCTAGAAAGGGTCAACACTAATGAGTGAATCCACAGTCTCTATCCAGGTGCATAGCTGAGAGTCTGGCCATTTCAAGGCAAGAAGCAAAGGACTTGAGACCAGAGCAAACCTTGGACCCTGCCCAAATGCCAGAAATATGATCTGTACTATCTTGCACAATTGAGAAGCTGCCTCTGTTGCTATGGGTCATCTATCATAATCTGAGTTTTTTGTATGCAAAGGATGTCATTGAGTGGGCCCAACATCTCTAGTTCTCCTTTTGCATGAGATGAGCCATGTGGCTTTGTTCTCCTACTAGTGCCAGGGAAAAAAAGAGAGTCCCGAAAATTCTGAGGGACTAAACCTGATTGTAGATCTGCTCAAGGACAGGCCTGGAAGGAGCAGAAGTAGGTCGTGATGAGGCTTTCAGTACTGTGATTTCCCTCACTGGTCACACACATCCATGGGCGTGCAACATTCCTCATACTCAGAGGGGAGCCGGAGGGGTGCATTACGTTCTTTTCTAGGAGGTACCCTTCTGCGAACTTCCATTAGGTGAGCTGCACACTGGTAGCCACATTCAAGTATTTACTAAGTTGTTATTTTTCACTTTTTCCTCTACTGTGCTTACCTGCTCAGTCATATCTGACTCTTTGCGACTCCATGAACTGTAGCCCACCGGGCTCCTTTGTCCATGCGGATTCTCCAGGCAAGAATACTGGAATGGGTTGTCATGCCCTTCTCCAGGGGATCTTCCTGACCCAGGAATTGAACCAGGGTCTCCTGCATTGCAGGCAGATTCTTTACCAGCTGAGCTACCAGGGAAGCCCTTTTCCTTTTCCTCTACTATTTGCTATTAAAACTTCATAAGCTTAGAGTTACTTCCGAAGAAGATACTGAAGAAGTTATTTGAAATTTGCTGGCATGTACTGAATATTGAAATATGCTGGCATGTACCTACATAGGCAGCTTTGGAAAAAGTCATAGATTCATTAAAGTAAAACGAAATACATTTTTTATTCTCATGCGATTCTGTCAGAGTTTCACTTGTACTACAGTGCAGCAATTCTCTAATGAGCATTGGAAAGAAAGTAATAAATTAGTGAAGAAATTTCTGTACTTATGAAACTTTCAGTTCAATGATAAAATAGAAAATACATAAAAGACAGTGCTTGTATGCATGTGAAATTGTAATAAGGGTGGGAAGGGAAATGAGACAGAGACTGGAGGGGAGGTGATGTACATGGGTATCACTGCAACCACTCTTGCTTTATATCCAAGGGCTTGTTGATACCTAAAAACAGTCCAGGGTTTGATGTACTGGTTCCTGTTTGTCTTGTTTTGCTCTCTTTTTTGTCTTTGTCTTCCTTTGTTCCACTGAATCATGGAACACATGTGCTAATCCAAACCATGTAATGTCCACAGTTAGGTTCTGATGTTAGTTAGGCACCTCGCAGCTTACCTCCAGAACAAAGCTTGCAGGCATTTCTGCTTCATCTCTTAAATAAATCCTGGCTAAAACTTGGGGAGTTGGTTTATTTAGACCAGGACCATCTCCCCAGGTTGTTGGTTTCCTTAAAATAAAGCTACTTTTCCTTCACCCAATATTTGTCTCTGAGCGTTGTCTTCTTGGGTGATGAGCAGATGAGCCTGTTTGGTAACGTCATGGTGGAACAGCTCCTAGGTCTTTACTACATGAGATCTTCTAGGGAGAGCTCACCATTATTTGACCAGAGACTGTAAGGGAAGGAGGGAGACTCTCATGTGATTGTTGACTTCTAGGCAGAGGGAAGAGTTAATGCCAGGCCCTGGGGCATGAACATTCAGTCACACTCAAGGAGCAGCAAGGAGGCCTGTGAGGCTGGAGCAGACTTAGGCCTGGCCACCTCGTTGATGGGTAACCAGGTGTCAGATCCCTAGGACTCAGGGGTGATGTGTGCATTTTGGCTTGAAATCCGAGGAGCAGAAATCCATGGGGAGGATGGACTGAGGAGTGGCCTGACTGGATCTCTTTTGTTGGGTGGAGAACAGCTTACAGGGTGAGGGCAGGAGAAGGAGGGTGTGAGCTGCTGCAGCCACAGCCATCCTGCAAAGAAGTGAAGGCAGACTCAACCAGGTAGCAGAGGGAGAGTCAAGTAAGGGTCATTTCTGGAGCTGTGGCTTGAGACTTTGGTGGCTGGAAGGAGATGAGGTGAAGGGAGGGGAGAAGTCAATAGAATCCACAAGTCTGGGGCTTGAAACATCTGTCAGAAAGGACTTACTGTCATGAGACATGGAGACTGAAGGAGAGAAGGTTCAAGAGAGGAATCTAGTTTGGCTTTGGCATGTTCAGTGCCCACACAGAGATGTGTAGGCAGTGGGGTGGTGTAAATCTGGACTATATGGAAAGGTCTGGAAAGGATAAATATATGTAGAAGTCATGACACTATTAGCTATCACTAATGCCACAAGACTTGATGAGGTCAGCAAGGAGATGTATTACTGAGAAAGGAAACTGGTCGAAGAGCTACATCCCGGGTCAAAACTAATGCTAAAGGGTTGGGGAGAGAAATAGAGACCATCCATGGAACCAGAAAAAGAAAGGCATATGAGTTTAGAAAAATGCACCAA
Source organism: Neotragus pygmaeus (assembly GCA_006410875.1). NCBI lineage: Eukaryota > Metazoa > Chordata > Mammalia > Artiodactyla > Bovidae > Neotragus > Neotragus pygmaeus. Next base: position 1,324 of record SJYV01004367.1, on the reverse strand, counting down.
ACAACAAAGACAATGATAAAAACTATAGAATGTATAGAGAGTGTTAATGGTTCAGTAGTGTCCAAATCTTTGTGATCCCATGGAGTGTAGCTGCCAGACTCCTCTGTCTATAGAATTCTGCAGGCAAGAATACTGGAGTGGGTAGCCATTCCCTTCTCCAGGGGCTCTTCCCGACTCAGGATTCAAACCCAGGTCTCCCATTTTGTCTGCAGGTTCTTTACTGTCTGAGTCACCAGAACTGAAATCTAAATGAAGGAAATATTTCAAAGAGAGAGACACTGACTGTCACGTGAAGTCAGTAGAAAATGCTGAGGACTGAGGATCTATTTACCGGGATACAATTATTCCAAAGTGTGATTGTGATGCAGACACAGCTTTGTGCATTAACTCACACAAAAGCGAAGAATTGTGTATTTAAATGAGTGGTTATATGGAATGTAAAGTATATCTCAAGAAATCTACTATATAATAAAAGAATGTTTATGTTTATTAGGACATATCTACTGAATAGTGTACTTCCCAGGTTTTCTTAACCCAGGGAAAGTAAAAACAGATATTTAGAAAAAAAGGGATGTATATAAATATGCAAAATATGTTTACAACACCACATACTTCAACTCGCCCAAATGTCCATTATAAAAGAATAGATGAAGATTTTGTGATATACTCTTACAGGGAAAAATTATTCAGCCCTAAAAACAGAAAGAACTGCTTTCTCAAATAAAAATATGTGACTAAAAAAACCAACAACCCCTTATTTAGAGCAAAAGAAAGAAACATAAAAGTGTATCTTGTGATTTACTTAGTGTTTGTTAAGTTCAACTCTTGCCAAACTGACAGATGTTTAGAAACACTGAAAGTGAGGCAGCCTGGGGTGACAGTGGGTGTGTTTCAACTGAAATGTGACAGAGAGTTTCTTTTCTGTTCCAGTGGATATGATTGATACGTTTGTTGATACATTAAAATTTTGGATTCCATAGAGGTTATGAATTTTAAAGATTTATGGCAGAAAGTGAAGAGGAACTAAAAAGTCTCTTGATGAAAGTGAAAGTGGAGAGTGAAAAAGTTGGATTAAAGCTCAAGATTCAGAAAATGAAGATCATGGCATCCAGTCCCATCACTTCATGGGAAATAGATGGGGAAACAGTGGAAATAGTGTCAGACTTTATTTTTGGGGGCTCCAAAATCACTGTAGATGGTGACTGCAGCCATGAAATTAAAAGATGCTTACTCCTTGGAAGAAAAGTTATGACCAACCTAGATAGTATATTCAAAAACAGAGACATTACTTTGCCAACTAAGGTCTGTCTAGTCAAGGCTATGA
>SJYV01004365.1:3736-13766 GCA_006410875.1 Neotragus pygmaeus | reverse complement strand
AAAAAAATTTAAGTAGACTTGTGAAATATCCATCCCTTTATTTAACATTAAATATGGTCTACAGTTGAGATACAACACATGTTTTTGCCATACAAAAGCAAAAGTTCTTCCTAAATGAAACCTTTTGATCTGTGTGGAGTAATACGCCATTTTCTATTTCTTAAAATTCTTGTTATCATCAGGGTAGAGAGCAGATGACTTGTTGTGAAACAAGTGCAAGAGAAGCAAGAACAAGAACCCCCGAGCTACAGGACCTTAGACTGAAAAATGACCCCACCAGTCAAAGTCAATCCTCAAACACCCATTACTCCAGTTACCTCTGGAAGAAATTCAACAAGTAAGAAACAGAAAAAGATCAAGGAAGATGCTTAGACCCAAGAATTTTAACTTAAGCTGGTTTTTCAACCAAAGGAGAGAAAGAAAGTCTATCTTTACCTGTAAACTCTGGATTCTACAGAAAGTACTGACTTCACACAGCTTTTGGAATTGAATACACAAGAATATGTACCAGATTCCCTTTCTTACCTCCTTCTCCTAACCTCCAAGCTAAATAAGGGAGAAGAAAAAGAGAGATTGTTTTCAATACAATGTTGATAAGGTTACAGAAACGCCCCAAGGCCTGCACCTCTGTCTATAGTCTAAATGGCTAAAAGGTATGATGATGGGTATGAATTTATTACAAGGTTTACCAGCAACCTACGAAATTAAAAGAAACACTTCTGAAACAGGAAAAAGTAGATTAAAATCCCTGGGTTCATGACGCAAAGAAAAACAAAGGTGTGGTCTGAATATTAACTACTAAAGAATTGCAAAGGTAAAAAATCCTTTCCTTCTCCTTCTTTCTTGAGTGAGACAGAAAACATAGTGAAACTCCAGGCTGTCAACCACTGGTACACCACTGCTAGCCATGGCAACAGCTGCACGGCTCTGTTGTAATAAACTGGAACAATCTAATAGCTTTTATTGTTCTGTAGTGGTGTCAGAGCATAGCCACTCTCCCCTCCTAGGACTCCAGGGCCCCGCAAGGGCAGCAATGAGAGAAGATCTCATTTACCTAAAAGCACTTATAAATTTTTAATTTGCTTTAACAAGTAAATTAACAAGTCCCTCATTCAGGCAAGTTTTATGGCTTCTTGCCACTTGGGGAAGGCTGTAAAAGTTTTATAGATAATCCAGAGCTACTGAGACTGCTCATAATAAATTGTCTGTTTCCTGTTATTTTATCAAACCACTGGGCTTCTAATGACTTAAAGTCACAGTTCCCTTATATTCAGGCTTTTTATGAGGCCATATTGATAAACTCCAAAGAACACCTTAAATTATACTGGGCCCTTGTTAATCATCACAAAGATTTTTTTTTTCTTTAATGGGAGCTTACCTTAGCTTACGCCCTGCTAATAAATGCTACAACATGTTCTGGAGACAGCATGCTGATTGTACATATTATTTAAGATGCTGCTTTAGCCAGAGTTCCTATTAGCAAATACTTCAAGGTAGCTGTAACCTGATCTGTTCTGTACAGACTCACCAAGAGTTCTACCAACTGGAATGTGGTGCTTTATAGACTGCTGCATTTTCTCCTAGAAGGGAGTAGCCTGATGACTATCTGTCATGCATGGTGTGTGAATCAGAGTTTGACCCTGGATTAACATAAAATTTAGTTATCGGTTATTAGCAAGTCATTCAGACCTGAACTAACTTTAAGACAGTGTTAGGAAGGAAAAGGAGCAAAGGCAGAACTCATACACTAATTATGCAATACCTGTTACCATCCAGGAATGGGGCTGGCAATGTGTAGAATACAGAGATGTGTAACTATTCAAATTGATTATGACACATCATTTACTAACTGCATATATAAACTGAGTATTAGAAATCAATGACAAAGTAAGGAGAATGAAATATGCTCTCCAAGTCAGTCTGTGACCATGTGGAGTTAGTGGAAGTGCTAAGTGGCCCAGTTGGCTTTGTGATGACCTTTATATTTTACATGTGTGCATGCACACACATACAAACAGGCAAAGTGAAGATCTAAAGGCATTTGATTTTTTCAATTTAGTCTATCTGAGGAGAGAATCTTAGGAAGAAGTCATCCACAACCAAGGACAGAATAATCTATGTAAGGCCTTCAAACAAAATGATTCAAAAGGCCAAGAGATCACATCATGGTTCATACAGATACAACACGCGCCGCAGGAAGCACACTGAGTTCTCGTTACATTCATATTGATTTTCCCCCAGAAAATACAACTGCACAGATTAGTATCACCCAATGTAATCTCACATGAAGGTTCACCATTTAAATAATGACTATTCTGGTGTGGTTTCATATTTCTCATTCTTCTTTCAATTATACCACTTTATTCAATGCTGCAGAGTATGAACCTCTTGGCCAAGGTGTCAGAACTCAGTCACTGAGAATGCATTCATAATAACTCTTTTCAATTTCACTCTTTTCTAGGGGGAACAAATTCAAGATAGTAAAGCTTACTGTCACAGCTGCCACAAGGCCACATTCCAAGGATAGTACATTCTTGTTGATGCTAGTTATCCAACCTCATTTCCACCCTAACTTCTAGGTTATATACAAATGCTTCCTCTGACACAGGAAAGATCTGATGATTACCAGTTTCTACATGAACTAAGGACTATTTTCTGATTTAAGAGAATGGAACACAGGTGGTCTCTCTCATATTTCACTGTCATTCAAAAAATCTGAATCTGAATGACAGTGAAAATAATACAATCTCACCCAAGTACTTCCACATACATAATTGCATTCAAACTTCATAATCCCATGAAGCAGTAGAACTATTTCCAGTATGCAGATGTAAAACTGTATTCAGACAGGCTGACTAATTTTCCCAGTTTACACAGTTAGGGAGAAGCAGACCATGTCTTAAAACCCAAAGTTGTGAAAATACCAGTGAACAGGGATATATAGGAATATCTTCAGTAAATACATCAGGTTTATACATGTGAGACTACACATTGTGTGAGAGTGCTATCTTGCTGCTCTTAGATCTATGTGCTAAATCAGTATCTAGAGCTGTTGTGGATCAAGTGGTTTTACTCAATTCCATAACCTAACACAGCCAGTTTATTCTTTGTAAATTACAAACCATTGGCTTTCAACAAGAATTAGGTAAGGTGCTTTTTCTTTTAAGAGCCTATCATAGAGTTTAGAGCATTTGGAGATGCTTAATAAGTTTTTATTGAATACCAAGCCAATATAAAATTTTTGAGTATATAGTTACATGATTATTTATTTTACTCTCTCCAACAGTTTAAAAAACAAAGTAGAGCAGAGACTATTATATCTTCCTTCTCACCATTGTATCCCCAGTGCCTAACATAGTATCTGGCATATAATATGTATGCTCAGTTGCTCAGTCACATCTGACTCTTTTGTGACCCCATGGACTGTAGCTCTCAAGGCTTCTCTGTCCATGGAATTTTCCAGGCAAGAATACTGGAGTGAGTTGCCATTGTCTACTCCAGGGGATCTTCTTCTCAAGCCAGGAATCAAACCTGTGTCTCTTGCATCTCCTGCCTTGGCAGGTAGATTCTTTATCACCAGTGCGACCTGGGAAGCCGAGGTACAGTAGGTACTCAATAAATGTCTGTTAAATGAACATATATGAACTAGTTCAATGCCTACTCATTACCACTCCTAAAACTATCTCCAAAATAAGAAGTTTAGAAACTTCTCATAATGTGCATTATGAAACATCATCTCTGAATATGAAGAAAAGCATTATTAGGTAGGCTCCAAGAAGTACCTAAGGTTTTTAAGACTTTTATGTGTGTATGAGTATATACATGTCTACAAAGAAAGTCTTAACCACATAAACACCCATCCACTCACAGCCTTAATCTATGATCTAATCCTCTCAAGTTTACTGGTGATTGCTTTTCATTTATCAAAATCATTAAAAAATATTTGCCCAGCCCTCTGCTTGTCTGTAGCAGTGGCAGGCAGCCTGCCAAATATTATTTCCACAGAAGTAAATGAGATCACTCCTTGGTTGCACCTAAGTCCTTTAGAATTCAGGAGTTTTTCAGTTCACGTTTCAGGTTAATCTTTTCCTTTCTTTAAGAACAGAACATCCTCTTCGCAGATCTCCCTGAGGGCTTGGTATTTGCAACATCAAACAGAACACACAAACCACTGCACCCACTTCCAAAAGCCTATTATACTGTCAACTGGCTTCCTAACTGCAACCAAGGGAAAAGGCTTACAGACTCTTAAGCTTTTTTTTGGGGGGGGGGTGGGCAGGGGGTGCTGCTGGAAAGTATCCATAATTTCTCCAAGCTACCACTGCATTTTGTTTCACTAAAGAACACCTAATAAGATGAGTGACATTCCAAGGAGGGAAAAAAGCTCACTAACTACAAATCTTACCCCTCTTTTATTTCTTTTCTCTCTCTCTCAAACTTTCAATTGTTGGCAGGCACTGAGAATGGGAGACTGTCATGCATCACTACCAGTGAGTCTTTCCCATACTACTTAATGAATCATCATAAAATGCAGATCCACAAGAAAGAAAGTCCAAAGTGGGGTGAGAGTTGTGGCAGCACCTTACGGTTCTGTATGACTTATGTTTTACTATTCACTGTGGGATGCCTAAGAAGGGCTCGAGTGAAAATGGGGAGGAAAGCAGGCATAAACATGTTTTTAACTTTCAAAGCAATCAAGTATGTTCTGCATGTTTCCTTGGCTTCTTCAGAATCAATCCAAAGTAATACAAGCCCAAGGAGAATCTGTGGCTGTCAGCCCATACCAGCAGGGATTCACCTCCGTAATTGTTAACAGAGTTCGGGAATATCTGTTCCAAAAGGACACCACTAATGGGTCCCAAGCAGGAGAAGGCTTCCAGAGCGTGCAGTAATATACAGAACAAGCATTCATGGCACACACAAATATGGATATAAATATACAAATCCCCCTAGATTGAACATTAAACCATTTATCTTCTCTAACAATCACATTTTCCTTTTTCCTTTCTGTAAGTTTTTCACAATTCGTTACTATGAGGAAAATGGAAATGCCCGCAAAGGGATGCAGGTCAGAGAAATGGAAATGATGGGAAGACAATTAAAGAGAAAGAGCACAGTACAGAACAATACATGCTTTACCAACAGCCGCACACCTGCGTGTCTTAAGTGAGTCAAATCACAAAATCCTATAATTTCCTTCATCTGGCTCCTAATCACCTCTTCCAGGAAGGCTTGATATAGCCATGAAGGCTTCAACACATGGAGTAGTTATGTTTTAAAGACACTAAATAAACCTCAAAGGCTGCTGAATTTCGATACTTGACAGCAGTTCTATATTCACACAATGACACACTCTATAAACAGCTTACATGTTCTCTGACACCTGTGTGTTAGCAAGGTCACTTATTTTTGATACAGAATCTCCTGGCTTTAAGCCTAGGCACCCTAGCAGCTGAAAAGGGGTGACTCACTCTGTGTGAAATGCATTAGACACAGCTCACCTGTACATGCCCCTTCGTGTCTCCTCATAATCTCCCTTTTCTTTATTCTGAGTTAATCTTTCAACTTTAAATTGATAAGAAATCCATCCACTGTGGATAATTTCTTCCCTCTAGAGAAGGCTTTTTGCTCATTCAAAGAGTGTCCATAAAAGTGAAGGAAGGAAGACAACTCAATCACTCATCTTGTTTTAAAAAAAAAAAATTCAACTGACAATGTTGCCGAAATCTAAGGGTGTTACTGAGCCAAGCAGAGATTACTACTCACAATTTTTGACTTTTGATTTTTATTTAACAACTCATCTGTATAACCTCAATGAACAGAAGCAACAGACCTGAAGAGATTTGCAGCTGAAGTTCTATCAAATTAGAAGGTTATGTCAGCTGCCAAGTCTGGAAATGGGGCTCGGCACAGCAAGAAAATGGTGAGAGATTGGTTACAGCCATAAGTAATTGATCTGTCTGAAAACATGGGCTATGAATCATGGGATTAATGTTGGTGCTCCAGCTGGGCTGCATTGCTCATTTCCCTCTAGCTCTCTGACAACAAAGATGTGCCTCTTTCTCCAGGGATGAGAAATTTTTATTAAAATCTTTATACAACTTAGCAGCAGACCATCCTAGAGATTTGGGGAGGAGGGTAGGTGCAGTCGCCATAAGGAAACCATCCTACAATTTTCATTTGATCTAGTTTTTATTTCAAACCAGCTATCGGCCTGCATCCCGTGGCCAAATGTACTTGCCCATCAGCTCAGTAGACATGGTGAGAAAGAGCCCCGCTAGTGGGCCGCTTAGCTGGAGAGGAGTGGATGAGTAAAGTGGTGGAGAGCTGCGGGGAAAAATAAAGTGGGAAGGCGTCCAAAACTGCAGCTGTGCTGGCCCATTAAAAAGCTGAAACTCATTCCGCTGTTCGACCTCATGCTTATCACCACATAACTATTCATCAAAGAAATTTCAGTGCAATTAATTAAATTATTCCCATGTCTGTGCCACAGAGTCGTTATTCCAATATCAGCTTTCACTCACACTGTCTTAAGCTCATGTCTGCATGCCAAGTCACTACTCTGGGGTTGTCCAGCCTCAATAAAGCTGTGCTCCTCACCACTCACAGAGGCTATCATTTCTCTTTTTTATTGCCATTTATTTTCCACTAGGATTTTGCTGCCAGTATATTGGCAGGACTTCCAGTATATGGATGTAATGAAATCTACCACAGACACTTAACACGGGGTCAGGATGGAGCTCAGCTCATGTGAAGCTGTAATATAATAAACAAATGCTTTCAGAAGGAGGATTTTATCAGCTCAAAAATAGAACTTGGTATTCTGTGGTACCAAGTGCAGAAAAAGTTGGAGTCATTTTAAAATTCTTGCGATAATTAAGTTTATGGCTGAAGTATGCCTAACATAGGAAATGTGAGCTACAGCAGAGATTCCTTTTCATCTGTCAGAGCTGGTTTAATAAAAAGGAAGAGAAATAAAAATGTACTGCCGAAAGTATGCTTTTTATACAGCCCTCTCCTTAGTCATTGACCTATAAGGAGCACAATCATATAATCTGAGGAATTTGCTGCCTGTGGAACTTTTTCCTGTTATAGCAAAATGTAAATGAGATTAAGAGACTACCACCCTCTCTATGATAACCAGTGGGTGAATATGTAAGGCTCTTCTCTTCCCCTTGCAGAACACTCGAGCAAATTATAGGATTGGGACAAAGTATACACCTAGAGATGTTTGGACTCAATTTTATATTCTAACAAGATGGCAGCCTTCATTAAATACAACACTCAGAAGAAAGAGACATAGCACTTTGTGAAATTTACTGTTGACCTGACTCAGAACTGAAAAGTAGATACTGAGATAATCACCACAGTACCCAGAGGGCTAGCTACCATTTCAGGCTTCAGGACCTCACCTAACTTCCAAGAATAGCAGGAGGTAAGTAAATCAAAAAGGAGAACATGTAATTACAAGAGAAGGGTTCTAGTACGTGCACTTCCTTTAAAACCACACCAATCCCAGAGTTTAAATGTGAAAACAGTGTTTTATTTCAAGTGCTGTTGAGATTTGATTCTGTCACTATAAATATCGAATGCTTCATAATACCCCTTTATGAACTATTTGAATATTTTTTATTAGCATATTGTTAAATTGAACCATTGGGAAAAGAAACAATTAAGTGAAAAGAATCAAATTAGGCTGAAAATGTTCTATAGTTTGACAAAAACTTTAAACCCACAAACCTAAGAGAAACAAAGAACCATAAGCACAAGAAATATAAGGAAAACTACAACAATGTAGATCAAAATCAAATTGTTCAAAACTAGTAACAGAGAAATTTTTAAAAGCAAACAGAAAAAAAGACACAGTAAACACAGAAGAAAAACAAAGGATGATAGGTGATTTTGCCATAGAAAACAATGCAACTGAGAAGACAGTGTATGTAATATTTTTAAGGTACTGGTAGAAAAAACTATCAACTCACAATTCTATAGCCAATTAAAATTTCTCACAAAAACAGAAGTAAATGGAGGACTTTTTCACAATGAAAAACTCTGAAACAACTAATCACCAACAGACCAGCAGTATAAGAAATGTTAAAGAATATTTTAGGCATGAAAACACAGATCTGCACAAAAGAATGAGGTGCTAGGGTAGCAACGCAGGGTATAATTTTTTTCCTTATTATTTAAACCCTTTGAGAATATAATTAATTATAAATCAGTAACAGTGTAGCATGGAGTTTACAATGTACATAGAAGTAAAAAATATATGACAATAAGAACATGAAAAGGGAAAAATGAAAAGATATTATTGCAAGGTTCTTATGCTGTATGTGAATTATATAATATTATTTGAAGGCAGACTGTGATAAGATATACAATAACCCCTAAAGCAATAACTAAAATAACAAAACAAGGAGTTACAGATATTAAGCCAAGAAATGAGATAAAATGGAATCTAAAAACATTGAACTGATTTTAAACAGCAGAAAACATGAGAAACAAAAACACAGGAAAATATAGAGAATAAAATATTTAAACAAACCATATCATGAATCATACACAATGTAAATGACTTATATGTCCACAATTAAAAAGGCAAAGGTTGTCAGACTCAATAAAAACAAAAAAGACTTAAACACATGCTCTCTATGAGAAATATACTCTAGAGGTAAAGACACAAATAAGTTAAAAAAAATGGAAAAGACACACCAAGCTAATACAAATAGTTAAATTAATATAAGACAAAGTATGCTTCAGAGTAAAATATTTAATAATAATACTCAACTCATCAACAGGACATAAGAATCTTAACTGTTTATGCATCTTGAAAATAAGTGAAGCAAAAACTCAGAGCTAAAAGGAGAAATAGGCAAATATACAAATACAATGAGAAATTTCAATATCCCTTTTCAAAAACTGATATAACTAAACAGCCAGACAGAAAAGCTATAGAAGATGTGAAGAACACTATCAACAATAACTGACATTTATATAATACCCCATTCAACAATAGTAACATTCATTTTTTCTGAGTTCACATGGAAAATTTTAACAATATAGACCCTATTTTCATTAAAAAAAAAAGTCTTGATGAAGATAAAAACATTCAAGTGATACAAAGTACATTATCTGGTACAATGGTATCAAAGGGGAAATTAGAAAGTATTTTGATTTGACAAAACCACAATGAGGTATCATCCACGCCAGTCAGAATGGCTGTCATCAAAATCTACAAACAATAAATGCTGGAGAGGGCGTGAAGAAAAGGGAATCCTCTTATACTGTTGGTGGGAATGCAAACAGGTACAGCCACTATGGAGAATGGTATGGAGATTTCTTTAAAAACCAGGAATAGAACTGCCATGCTAAGTTGCTTCAGTCCTGTCCGACTCTGTGCAACCCCATAGATGGCAGCCCACCAGGCTTCGCCGTCCCTGGGATTCTCCAAGCAAGAACACTGGAGTGGGTTGCCATTTCCTTCTCCAACTGAACTGCCATATGACCCAGCAATCCCACTGCTGGGCATACACCCTGAGGAAACCAGAACTGAAAGAAACACATGTGCCACAATGTTCATTGCAGCACTATTTATAATAGCTAGGAAATGGAAGCATCTAGATGGCCATGGGCAGATGAATGGATAAGGAAGTTCTGGTACATATACACAATGGAATATTACTCAGCTATAAAAAGTGACAGATCTGAGTCAGTTCTAATGAGGTGGATGAAACTGGAGTCTATTAAACAGGCTGCAGTCAGAAAGAGAAACAAAAGTACTGTATATTAATGTGTGTGCATATATATATATACATATATATGGAACTTAGAAAAACAGTAATGATGATCCTACAGGCAAGGAAGCAAAAGAGACACAGATGTAAAGAACAGACTTTTGGACTCTGTGGGAGAAGGTAAGGCTGGGTTAATTTGACAGAATAGCATTGAAACATGTATATTACCACAGGTAAAACAGATGACCAGTGCAAGTTTGATGCATAAAGCAGGGCACCCAAAACCAGTGCTCTGG
>SJYV01004364.1:6412-17539 GCA_006410875.1 Neotragus pygmaeus | reverse complement strand
AGCCTCAGTTTCCTCATATGTAAAGTGGAAGAGGAGTCAGGATCTCCTGGGTTAAAGGAAAACGTCCAGGCACGTCCCTGAGCATTCTTCTCAGCACACACTAGGTGCTCAATAAGCCTTGAGTGTTCGTTGCTGCTATTATTTTTGTTGTTAATAACTGCTTGTGGGTGTATGAATTTTTATAATCTTGGAAATGATTTGGTACTTGAACCAAGAATCTTAAAAATATGGGCCCATTTGAATAATTCTGTTTCTAGAAATTTTTATTCGGGAAGTTATTAGCAATCTTTACAAAGATTGAGCAAGAATGTTCACTATAGTGTTTTTTGACAGTGTAAAAACTGAAAACAAACTGAATTTCATCCACTAGTGTGTGAGTTAAGTAAGTCATGGTATCCCTAGAAGGGAATGCTATTTAACTCCATTCAGCTATTAGACTGTTATTATTCACTCGCTAAGCCGTGTCCGACTCTTTGCGACCCCATGAACTGCAGCACACCAGGCTTCCCTGTCCTTCACTGCAGACAAGTTATCTCAAGGGCATGTTTTAAGGCGTTCCCAGTGGCCGCGTGAACCGGCTGCCTGGGGGGAGAAAGACAAGAGGGACAGAGACCACCTCTACTTCCCGAAGAGCAACTCCAACGGGTTGCTTCGTATATTTTTACACCTATTAATGTGCGATGCTTTAAAATGTTTTAAGGTTCTGCTACTTTTAAAACTAGAACAAATCCTTGCAGAAGTTGGAACTATTTAGACATACTGACGAGGGCACAAGTGGCTCATACTGGGCTCTAAAAACTGAAATGAGATATTTGAAACCACTTTAACATGTCTTTGGCTATAATTTAAAAAAGAAACCACAGGTCTAGATGGTATCGGATCAAAATAAACTTCAACTGTCAGGAAGAAATACGTGTGGGAGTCTTTCCATTTATCCATCTTAAATGCCTAATATAAGGAGATATTTTTAAAAGATGCAGAAGGGAATGTGAATAATAACAGTTTTCATCAACTAGGAAGAAACCCAACATGTTTACACAAGTACATTGAATTTTCAAAGGGAAGACATCCTCTCAAAGGAAGAAGTAAAGTGGAGCTAAGGGATCTGCATTTGTTAGGAAATAAATGTAATGTAAGCAAAGTGGACCGAGAACTCGCAACCTTGGGAGGGCTGATGGCTCTTCCTTTTTTAGCTGTTAAGGCTTCTGTCTCTTCTAAAGATATATTCCTCCTAAAAGTAATTATCCGTAACAGCAAGCTGGCCTCTATGAAATGTCACCACTAACTTTGATGCTTGCTTAAACGTTAGTCATTAGAAAAATACATTTGTGAGAATACTCAGTTTCAGATATGTCAGTTCACCAGCAATCATAAACAACGGTTATTGTAGGATACTGACTGGTGGCTCAGGAGTAAAGCATCTGCTTGCAGCACAGGAGACCCAGGTTCAACCCCTGAGTCGGGAAGGTGCCCTGGAGAAGGGAATGGCAACCCACTCCAGTATTCTTGCCTGGGAAATTCCATGGTCGTAGGAGCCTGGTGGGCTACAGTCCGTGGGGTCACAAAGAGTCAGACACGACTGAGCGACTGAACAGGAAGAGCCACGAAGGCGCCATTTGTCTTATGTTAATCTCGCGGTACTTTGGCCACCTCAGAGACCCTGACGCTGGGAGGGACTGGGGGCAGGAGGAGAAGGGGGCGACCGAGGATGAGATGGCTGGATGGCATCACGGACTCGATGGACGTGAGTCTGAGTGAACTCCGGGAGTTGCTGATGACAGGGAGGCCTGGCGTGCTGCGATTCATGGGGTCGCAAAGAGTCGGACACGACTGGGCGACTGAACTGAACTGAACCGAATCTTGCCAATACATATGAACTATGTATATTCCTTGACTAGTATCAAAATTTATCCATTTTAAGTCTAGATATTCTTTCCTTACAGTGCAAATACAATAAAGTATTGCTAATGGCAAAGTCATCTTTTAAAATGAAGTGTCAGTTTTCTTTGTGTGCTTCCATTTTCGTAGATAAGTAGATCCGTGAGACATCTGGAAGGGTTTTACATCCAGTTCTTAATCGTGGTGAGTTTCCAGGCAGTGGAGGCAGGCTGTTTGTACTTTTTTCTGTTTTGCTTATCTATAATCTGTAATTTTTTACACTGAACTTTTTCCATTTTTTTAAGAAGTCAATGAAACAATGAAAGTTTTTCTTTACCTTTCAATACTTCCACTTTTCCAGTCTTTTCTTTATATACTTTTTTAACATTTCTGATTCTGAAATGAAAAAAAAAAGGTGCTTAGGGAGCCAATAGGAAGTTAAAATTGTACAGATCACGAATAACTTGAGTTATAGAGAGGCAGCCAACTTTATGTGAAAAAAGATGACATAAGAGCCTGCTCAGAAAGACCAAGACTTATATCTGACTAAACGCTTCCCCTAAGGGGGAAAATTAAAGAGCCCCTTTAGAAAGTTACAATTAGGCTGAGAGAGGAGCCTGGTGGGCTACAGGCCATGGGACTGCAAAGAGTCAGATGTGACTTAGCGACTGGGCGTGCACTGGGGGTCCAGGGCGTAAGACTCCAGGTTCCCAATGCAGGGAGCCTGGGTTCGACCCCTGGTCATCGAACCAGATCCCACAGCCACAACTAAAGGTTCACACGCCACAGCAATAGATCCCACATTCATCAGAGAAGGTCAGAAAGGTCCTGCACGCCACGACCAAGACCCAGTGCAGCCAAATAACTGTGTGTGCTCAGTCGTGTCCGATCTATGCAGCCCCGTGGACGCAGCCCGCCAGCTCCTCTGCCCATGCAATTCTCCAGGCAAGAATACTGGATGGGTTGCCATTTCCTCCTCCAGAGGACCTTCCCGACCCAGGGATCAAACCCGTGTCCCTTTTACCACCTGCATGGGCAGGCGGATTCTTTAGCACTGCGCCACCTGGGATTGCTTCATCAAACACACACACACACACACACACACACACACACACACAGGTAGATCAGTGATCACCAAGCTTGAATACACACTAAAATTTCAAAGGAAACAGATACAGGCCAAAGCAAGAATCAAGCTCAGATAGATGAGCAATGTCAGGACCTTATAAGCCCACATACAATGCATCTTTGAGTTCAAAGGGAAACTTCACCCTCCTTTCTGACCCTGAAAGAGAATAAAGGTAATGGCATTTATCAACCAGGAGTGCTGGCAGTGGGCAGGTTAGAGCAAAGAGTCTGGAAATTTAAAAGAAAAGGCGTCAACGCTGCTGCATCCAAGAGGATACTTTATTTCTGCCTTTCTGGGTACAGTGGGACCCCATAGGCGTGGGACCTCAGCATTTTATTTTAATACATAAACTTCCCCTTGGGAGAGGCTGGTTGTTTTTGGATTTCAAGATGACAAACCACGGTGTTTGGAGCAGACACACTGATTGCAAATTTCTTACTTCTTCCATTAGACAGTAGAAGCCAGTCAAAAGTACAGAGGAAAGGATTCAGAGACCCTAAGACCAGCATGGGAAATAGATAGGGAAACAGTGGAAACAGTGTCAGACTTTATCTTTTGGGGCTCCAAAATCACTGCAGGTGGTGACTGCAGCCATGAAATTAAAAGACGCTTACTCCTTGGAAGAAAACTTATGACCAACCTAGATAGCATATTGAGAAGCAGAGACATTACTTTGCCAACAAAGGCCCGTCTAGTCAAGGCTATGGTTTCTCCAGTAGTCATGTATGGATGTGACAGTTGGACTGGGAAGAAGGCTGAGCACCGAAGAATTGATGCTTTTGAACTGTAGTGTTGGAGAAGACTCTTGAGAGTCTCTTGGACTGCAAGGAGATCCAACCAGTCCATTCTGAAGGAGATCAGCCCTGGGATTTCTTTGGAAGGAAGAAAACTAAAGCTAAAACTTTAAACTGAAACTAAAGCTAAAACTTCAGTACTTTGGCCACCTCATGCAAAGAGTTGACTCACCGGAAGACTCTGATGCTGGGAGGGATTGGGGGCAGGAGGAGAAGGGGACGATAGAGGATGAGATGGCTGTATGGCATCACTGACTCGATGAACGTGAATCTGAGTGAACTCGGGAGTTGGTGATGGACAGGGAGGCCTGGCGTGCTGCGATTCATGGGGTCGCAAAGAGTTGGACACGACTGAACGACTGAACTGAACTGAAGACCAGCAAAAACTCAGAGGCCGGGGCGGACAGTCAGAGGCAGGGGGAGCCTAGACAGAGGGTAAAGTGGTGATATTGCACGGTGCTGAGCCAACGGGACTTTCATTATCGTACGAGACACTGTAGGTGATGATGGTGGAGGAGTTCAAAGTGACATTTACAAATCTGGTTTTCAATATTTTGCTCCAGGTTCACCCCGCTGCCATTGGTTAATATTTCATTTATTTTAGCCACTATGGAAAACAGTATGGGAAGTGAAAGGGGAGTCGCTCAGTCGTGTCCAACTCTTTGCAACCCCATGGACTGTAGCCCGCCAGGCACTTCTGTCCATCGGATTCTCCAGGCAAGAAGACTGGAGTGGGCTGCCATTTCCTTCTCCAGGGGACCTCCCCGCCCCAGGGACGGACCCAGGCCTGAGCCACCAGGGAAGTCCGGAACCGTGGGCAGCATTCCTCAGTAAACTAAAAACAGTTGCCATGTGATCCAGTGGTCCCATTCCTGGGCGTATATCCGGAGCTAACTCTAACCCAAAAGGATACATGCCCCCCAGTGTCCGCAGCAGCACTATCTACAGCAGGCGAGCCGCGGACACAGCCTCAGTGTCCACTGACGGCCGAGCGGCTGCAGAGGCTGCAGGGCGGGCACACACGGGGTGCCACTCGCCCCTGAGAGAGGACGCAACAGCTGCCCTTGGCAGCAACGGGGACGCAGCGAGAGACGATCGTGCCGAGCGCAGGAAGAGAAAGACAGACAGCGGGTGGCATCTCTCGCATGTGGGAGCTCAGATACGACGCAGACGAACAAACCCGCGAACCAGGAGCAGACTCACAGACGGAAACAGACGTGGTTGCCAAGGAGCAGCGAGGGCGGGACAGGGAGTTTGGGGTTAGCAGAGGCGAGCTGTTACAAACAGGACGGTACGTGGCGGGGCCCTGCTTTGCAGAAGAGGGAGCTCTGTCCAGTATCCTGTGACAGACCACAGTGGGCAGGAGTCTGCAGCAGCCACCCGACCGTCCGGCAGAAATCAGCGGGACACTGTGAACAAACTACGCCTAAATAAACTTTCTCAGTAAGCTCACTTCCTGCGCGCACGTATCAGCACACGAGTGGCTACCTGACGGCCTCTCTCCCCTGGAATTCCGGGGCTACGGGCTCACAGTAGTCATCAGAGCGGGGCTCAGGGTCCACGTCTTTCTCAGCGACATGACTACCAGCCCTTCGGTGCTGGATACAAGAGGACGAGTTCAGGAAAAACAATGGCGAATAATGGGACTCGTTTCCATCTAATCAAGAGGTGATAAAACATTTGTTCAGTACCCTGAAAACAACGAGCAGGTAAGCCTTCTCTAGAACACTGCAGAATGTCTTGGACTTTTAAGCATCACAAATATTGCTTTCTAATTCCCTATTATAGAGAAGTCTTGAGAGTGAAGGAAACAATAAAAATTAAAAAGAAAGGACATTATTAAGAAAGGTAAACAATATAATAGAACCCTTGATAAGGTATAAATTAAAGACTTGAATAAGTTGCTTTCTAAAATGTGTTTAGAATACTGATTAAATCACATATTGAGCGGGAAAGGCCTTAACATGGCACATAAAAATAATTTTAAATATGTTTGTAAACTTAAATCATGTGACTCAACAGTATGATTGAGCAAAATAATGAAATCTATATGGTACATCAATAAAAAGTACATGGAGAACTTAATTTATTCAGGATGAACCTATGGTCATTCTCTAGATTTTAAAAAATGGAATTGCATTTGTTACTAAGTGCCTTCAGATGTTAACCAGAAGTGATAAAGGGACAGACATACATACAAATAAATATGTAGGAATATATAGAACAAATTTAAATCCAATCAAAATGGAAGAAACATAAAAAATAAAATATATAAACAGGATCACGTGAGGTAAGAACGCACGCTGGCTCCAGCACGTGTGTAGGAATTCTAGACTCGTGTGAAATTTTTAGTTGTTTTCAACATAAAGAAAATCTAACTGGGTAATAAAGTGAAGTCTGACTTTTTGTGATCCCATGGACTGTAGCCTGCCAGGTTCCTCCATCCATTGGATTTTCCAGGCAAGCATACTGGAGTGGGGCGCCCTGCCCTCCTCCAGGGGATCACTTCTGTAAATACAAGCGATGTATGACAGAGGTCAGGAGGTACTTTCACTACGCAATGTCCCTGTACTAACCAAAACCAGCTAAAGAACTGACTTATTCCCACCTGTCCTGATACAAACTCTCAATATCATTCTTTGAAAACACTTTTAGTGATCTTTGAAAAATGTAACATTATTTAAAATATAATTATAATATTTAAAATATAATTAGAAAATATAATTATATTATAATGATATATGGTTATAATTATAATGTAATTTAATTATAATATTGTAATTACAATTAAAGTATAATTATAATAATTAAATATATTCAATTAAAATGTCATCATTGTATATTTATAATGTGTATCACTAAAGCACATTCAGAAGAATAGTTATTTTTAGGTAGCAATTCTTTTAGACTGTTAAAGCTATGAAGCAGAGAAAAAGAAATCATTCAGTCTTTTATGGGAAATGCTTGTCATCCCTTATTTCTTAAAATATATAACTTTAAGAAAAACATCTTCAATGTGATCAGTACCAGTAGAGGTCAGGAAAAAACCGTGATTACTTACAGGGCAGGATTTTGTCAAAGTATAACGCCAGCATCAGGTATAAAAGGGCATCGAAAGCCAGTATGGAAAAAATAGCTATCATTAGGTATGAGTCTCCAGAAGCGTCAGGAAAAATGACACCATTCATAGTATAATCCAGGTGGATAATCTAAGATTCAAACAAAAGTAATCATAAATACTTAAAAATAATTCAGTGTAGCAGCAAGAACTACCACTTTATTAAGCAGTTTCTCTAAGATGCCCTCATAATGAAGCTCTTAGGGGAACTTTCTATTTACAGCAATCAAAGCAATATTAGAAGGGAACAGTGATTTTTAAAAATATAATGTTTTAATAATAGGAATTTAAGTGGTAATTGTTTTTCAAGAGAGTCTTTTCTAGGTTCTTAGAAATGATGACAATGTTAGAATTAACTCTGATCTCACCTGGTTCATACCAGCACTGAAGGCAAAGGGGCTACAGATACTGAAAATCCACTTCAAAGGTGAAGGAAGTTGTTGGTAAAATGCAGTGAATCCCACACCCCCCCAGAAGAGGGTGAGGAGAAACACAAGCAAACTGGTGAGGATGGTTTTCTTTAGCAGCACAGTCATCAGGAACGCCAGAGTGATCTGAAAGAGCCGAGACACTGCACAGACTGACGGTCAGCGGTCCCACCTCAAATAAGGACCTTTGTACCGTAACATAAATGTTTATCACAGACACAGCGATGAACGACGCTAACGGGTAGTTATGCTCAATCCTTCTCTCAACCTCCTTGTAAGGAGAATCTTTATTTGCCTACTTAAATGCTGGGCTTGAAAGGCTGCAGGAAGAGCTGTTTCTGCTGTATAGTAGCTAAGTATCGTTCCGACTCTTTGCGACCCCATGGACGGTGGCCCACCAGGCTCCTCTGTCCACGGGATTCTCTAGGCAAGAACACTGGAGTGGGTTGCCATGCCCTCCTCCAAGGGATCTTTCCGACCCAGGGATGGAACCCGTCTCCTGCCCTGGCAGGCGGGTGGTTAACCACTTATCTACTTGAAAAGCCTGCAGGAAGAGCTGAGAAAAGGATAAAAGTGCAGCCTGAGAAAGAGGGAAATGAATATATTAACAAAGAGCATCTACTGTGTTTTGCAGAAAACCCCCTGGAAGGTGGGAGAAGTCAGAGGAGCCTGTTCAGAGAAGGAAGAGAGGGTGACACGGGCGGTCAGACGAGGGTGGGGTGTTACAAGGAGATGAGATGCGAAAAGCTACCATCCATCAGGGAGCCTTTGGGGAAAAACGGTGGGTCCAGCCCCTGAGAACATTCTCCTCAATCTATAAAAATCTTAGGTATTCTTTAGAGTCAAAACAATTTTCTTTCTTTTTGATGCATCATCTCATTAATTCAGACCTTTATGCAAAAAAAAAAGAGTTTCAATTTTATTTGGGTGACATCATTTTCTCATACTCATAAAGACTTCTCAAGCAAACGCACACATACACACACACAACGTGAAAGAAGCGGCCACAGGAGTCTGCTCAGACATGATTTCTGTTACGTATAGCCAAGACCGAAAGCAGAGACGACGGCAGCAAACGTACAAACTTACCAAGGATAAGCCATACAAGAAAAAGAGAGTAAATATGACCGTGAAGCCCGTCAGGACGATAATTTCAGTAGATGTTATGGCGACTGTGATGATTACGGAAGCAGCAAAGATGAAGGCAGCATAGACTAAACCCCAGGAGAGCCTGAAAGTGACACACAATATTTCAGTTGATTTAACTTCATTATGAAGTATTTAAAACATACAAAATGGCTTAAAGAATAACACCACGGCTCCCTTTGTACCTGCCACCTATCAGCAGATCCTTGCTCCTTGGAAGAAAAGCTATGACAGACCTAGACAGAATATGAAAGGCCAGGGGCATCACTTTGCCAACAAGTCTGTTTAGCAGAGCTGAGGTGTTTCCAGCAGTCACATACGGACGTGAGAGGTGGATGATAAAGAAAGCTGAGCACCGAAGAATTGATGCTTTTCAACTGTGGCATTGGAGAAGACTCTTGAGAGTCCCTTGGACTGCAAGGAGATCCAACCAGTCCATCCTAAAGGAAGTTAGTCCTGAATATTCATTGGAAGGACTGATCCTGAAACTGTGAAACTGAAACTCCAATACTTTGGACACCTGATGCAAAGAACTGACTTATTGGAAAAGACCCTGATGCTGGGAAAGATTGAGGGCAGGAGAAGGGATGACAGAGGATGAGATAATTGCATGGCATCATTGACTCAAGGGACATGAGTTTGAGCAAATTCCTGGAGAGAGTGAAGGACAGAGAAGCCTGGCGTGCTGCGGTCCATAGGATGGAAAAGAGTCAGCCACAACTTAGCGACTGAACAACAAACTTAAAAACACTTGATGGCTACACTGGTGTCAGGCTACACATGGCCTCAGCGTTCACGCTACACGACTGACGTGAACAGGCTTCAGCAGCGTCACCTTGCCTGTGTTCCTTAGCAACTTGCCTTTACTCACAAGGGGTAACTATCTCACACTCTGCATAACATCTCACCGTGCGAATACAACTCGGTGTTCTTCTGCCTGTGGCCATCTAGGTTGTTTCCAGACCTTCTTTCTAATGCAACGTTGCTAAGAATGTTCTCGCACTTGCCTTTTTGGGGCAAAGTGCACACAATTTTTCATTCAGGTGAAACTGCTGAATTCCGGGAGATAAGCATTTTGTGTTTTCAGCTTTGTTATATATTACCAAAGTGTTCTCATTATAAAATTGGAAGGAAACAACAGCTGCTGATCCATCAGTGACCGTGGATGTACCGGGGACCAGCCGATGATGTGGTCGTTCCCGAGGACCGCAGCCAGCAGCAGCCCCGCCTGCCCCCCTGCAGAAAGCTGGAATCTCATAACCGCACTGAGCCCAGTGCATGCTTGCTGCTCCTGTTCAGCATTTCTTTCTGAAAACGGATGCAGATTAGGGTGGGCTTCCCAGATGGCTCCAGGGTAAAGAATCCCCTGGCAATGTAGGAGACACAGGTTCGATCCCTGGGTCTGGAAGATCGCCTGGAGAAGGGAATGGCAACCCACTCCAGTGTTCTTGCCTGGAGAATCCCATGGTCAGAGGAGCCTGGGGGGTTATAAGTCCATGGGGGTCAGAAAGGGTTGGACATGACAGAACATAGATTATGGCGACACCCTTACGTGTTCACACTGTTTTGCCATAGATGTGCTGGTGTTGACATTTTTATGAAGTGGGTATTAGAAATAGCAGTCAGTCTTAGATCTAGGAAACCTGGAGAGTGTTTTAGCCCAAGCTTCTCATTTTACAGATGAGTAAATGGCAGTTCTTCTTCCTGGTAAAGGGTCCTACTCAAGGTCGCCACAGTAAATCAGTAACAGAACCGAGAGAGCAGCTGTAGGCTTTCTGTCAGTTCAGAGCTCTTCCTTGTACATAAAACTGCCTAATAAGAAACAGCTGGAGAAAACAGTGAAATTATCAGAATCGGGAATTTGCATGAATATACCCCAATAGAGCATGTTTCAGTTCAGTTCAGTTCAGTCACTCAGTCGTGTCTGACTCTTTGTCACCCCATGGACTGCAGCACACCAGGCCTCCCTGTCCATCACCAAATCCCGGAGTTTACTCAAACTCATGTCCATTGAGTCAGTGATGCCATCCAGCCATCTCATCCTCTATCATCCCCTTCTCCTCCCACATTTAATCTTTCCCAGCATCAGGGTCTTTTCAAATGGGGTCAGTTCTTCACATCAGGTGGCCAAAGTGTTTGGAGTTTCAGCTTCAGCATCAGTCCTTCCAAAGAAATCCCAGGGCTGATCTCCTTTAGGATGCACTGGTTGGATCTCCTTGCAGTCCAAGGGACTCTCAAGAATCTTCTCCAACACCACAATTCAAAAGCATCAATTCTTCAGCACTCAGCTTTCTTTATAGTTCAACTCTCACATCCATACATGACCACCGGAAAAACCATAGCTTTAACTAGATGGATCTTTATTAACAAAGTAATGTCCCTGCTTTTTAATATGCTGTCTAGGTTGGTCATAACTTTCCTTCCAAGAGGTAAGCATCTTTTAATTTCATGGCTGCAGTCACCATCTGCAGTGATTTTGGAGCCCCCCCAAATAAAGTCAGCCACTATTTCCACTGTTTCCCCATCTATTTGACATGAAGTGATAGGACCAGATGCCATGATCTTCGTTTTCTGAATGTTGAGCTTTCAGCCAACTTTTTCACTCTCCTCTTAAACTTTCATCAAGAGGCTTTT
>SJYV01004362.1:0-12515 GCA_006410875.1 Neotragus pygmaeus | reverse complement strand
CCATTTCCTTCTCCAGGGGATCTTCCTGACCCAGGGATTGAACCCAGGTCTCCTGCACTGCAGGCAGATGCTTTACCATCTGAGCCGCCAGGAGAGCCACCTATTGGTCTATAGATTCCCTGTAATTTCAATTAAACTCACACCAGGTTGTCTGTATGTTTTTCCAGAGCGTGACTTGAACACCACAGATGAATAAAGGCGAGAAATGGAGGTTCACATTTATGGGCCCTCGATTTATGACCCTGACGACAAGTCAGAGCAGAGGAAAAGGGCAGCCTTTTCAGCACATGGAGTTGAGGCAACTGAACATCCATAGAGGAAAAAAAAAATGGACACCCTACTGCACTCTGTGTACAAAACTCAGTTCCTGGTGAATTACAGATGTCGGTGTGAAAAACAACACTTTTAGATAAAATATGGGAGACTTTCCTTGGCCCCACAGTCAGGGAAGGCCTTGTCAATGCACAGAAAGTACAAACTACAAGAGGAAATGATCTGTCCAACTGCACGAAACTTTATGTTCATCAGAAGCCATAAGCTGGGGAAAGATACTTGTAGTACTCATAATAAAGGCCACATCTATAGAATCTGTAAGCCTCTTACAAATTAGAAGGAAAACAATGGAAAGACATAAACAGGCACTTCACAGAAGACGACACCCAAATGGCCCAGAAACACACAAAGACATCTGTTTCCCACCAGACGAGCAGAAATGTAAACAGCTGAGAGTGGGTAGGCAAGAAAGGAAAGCTGATGGGAGGAATACTCAGCACTGCTTGCTGCTGGTGCACAAATTGTTTCAGCCACTCTGGACAACAACATGCCGTGATTTAAGAAAGCCAAGCACGTGCATGCTCTGTGGCCCAGGGACCCCGCTCTTGAGAGTCCCTAACAGTGGAGAACCGCAAGTGGCTCGAGCACCCACCAACAGCAGAACGGATAAACAGGCAGCGGTAGAGTCCAACCACGGGACCTACAGAAGCTAAGCAAGCCAGTGACGGCCACTTCCAACAACCCTGGAGACAGAGTATCGAGCAATAAAAACAAGCTCCGGGAGGACACGCAATTTGTTTACATCAAGTTCACAAATGTGCACAATTAAACATACTGGTTAGGATTACATGTATTTGTACTAACTACTTAGAGGAACAGGGAGGGATGAACACAAAATCCGAGGAGAAGGATTACTGTTCCTGCCCAGGGAGGAGGGAAGAGAGCAAACAGAACTTGGGGCATAATGGTTTATCCTCTGGCTTTATCTGAGTCTGGGGCCCGCTAGTGTTCACTGTTTGATTACTGGATGATCTCAAAGGTCCCTTTCAGCTTGCATATAAAAATACTGTGTGTGTGTGTGTGTCTGTGTGTCTGTGTGTGTACAGTATGTGTGTCTGGGGCCCACTAGTGTTCACTGTTTGATTACTGGATGATCTCAAGGTCCCTTTCAGCTTGCATATAAAAATACTCTCTGTGTGTGTGCGTGTGTGTGTGCGTGTNCCTGCATACAGATTTCTCAAGAGGCAGGTCAGGTGGTCTGGTATTCCCATCTCTCTCAGAGTTTTCCACATTTCTTGCTTGGGAAAAAAAGCATCTACATGAGTGTTTCTGGAGAGCAACGGTGGAGAAACAGGCTCTGGAGCTTGTATCAAGTCCCCTCTGCCAGAAGTTGTGACCCTGTGGGGTCTTGCAGTAATTTAAGGAACTCAGTGACCAGTCTGGCTCAAGTCAAAGGGGATTGTATGATTTCACTTGTAAGGATGGAGATCACTGGACTAGGATTTGGCTTCCAGAGTCAGTGTCCTGAAGGAGGTTCTGTAAGAAAGAGCAGGCCCCCTTCTTCCACCTGCCACACCTTCTCTTCTCATCAAAGAGCAGCACCATGACCACTTGCATGGCCTGACACCTGGCCAGAAGTTTAGGCAGAGACAGGAGGGCTTGGTGTGATATGGGGAATTTTGCCTTTTGTTTAAACATGTTAGTTTTCTGAGATTCCCTTCCAGCTTCTCCAAGTGAACCATTTTTTCCTGGGGATATTCAGCCCAACATCTTGGTACTGGATCTCCTCTTATAGCAAATCTCCAGAATCACATGGATCCCACATCACCAACCAAGGAAAGAGTGGATCTCCTCCACAGGAGAGTCTGGGAGTCATAGAGTGGGAGGGGCACTGAGGGAGCTGTCACATTTTCATTCAGCTGTGTTTGTAAAGGAAAGTTGTGAAGCAGACTTGCACTGTCCCTTTCATGTTGGGACTGCCCTTGGTAGCACTAGGTAGATTTGTCTGTCTCTCCCTCTTGGAAGGTGCAACCTCCAGACAGTTCTTTCTCTCTCCTAATCTCCTGAGGTAGGTCACAGGCATGCTTCCTGTGTCTGAGGATCAGTGAAGAGCAAAGAAACTGAGGTGTAGAACAGATGTTGTGCACGTGCTGCTCCCTTCCTCCACCATCTGGAAATGTGTTCCTCACAGTGTCGACTGGTTGTCCTGATATATATCTCTGTGTTGAACACTGACAGAGATGCTCCAAAGGAAGCAGGGACTCTCCACTCACACTGTATGGGACAAGATTAAATAAACATAAACACATTCGATCCTCAACTACTGCTGCACTGGGCCAAGGTGTCCTCGAGCCTGTCACAGGCAGACCCCCTAACTGTTGCTCATGGGCCATATTTTCTCACTGTGGGTCTTTATGGACTTTCTACTTCTTTGATTACAGTATTTAAACAAGAATGTATCAATTGCTTTCTGATTAACTAGAAAAATCTCTTCATCTTTTTTTTTTTTCATTTTATTTTATGGTGGTAAATACATATAGGAGAAGGCAATGGCAATCCACTCCAGTACTCTTGCCCGGAAAATCCCATGGATGGAGGAGCCTGGTTGGCTGCAGTCCATGGGGTCACTAAGAGTCAGCACGGCTGAGCANCTTTTTTTTTTTTCATTTTATTTTATGGTGGTAAATACATATAGGAGAAGGCAATGGCAATCCACTCCAGTACTCTTGCCCGGAAAATCCCATGGATGGAGGAGCCTGGTTGGCTGCAGTCCATGGGGTCACTAAGAGTCAGCACGGCTGAGCAGCTTCACTTTCAGTTTTCACTTTCATGCATTGGAGAAGGAAATGGCAACCCACTCCAGTGTTCTTGCCTGGAAAATCCCAGGGACGGGGGAGCCTGGTGGGCTGCCATCTCTGGGGTCGCACAGAGTCAGACACGACTGAAGCGACTTAGCAGCAAGTACATGTAAAATAAAATTTTCCAATTAGAAAATTTGTACACAATTTACTCTTTTGTGTACAATTCAGTGGTGTTAAGTACATTCACATTGCTGTGTAATCACCACCACCCATCTCCAGAACTTTCTCATCTTCCCAAACTGTAACTACACAACAACTCCCCATCCCCCTCCCAGCCCCAGCAACCACCATGAGACAGATGCCTTTCTGTCTCTATGAATTTGACTCCTCCAGATATCTCATATCAATAGAATGTTATGGCATATGTTCTTCTGTGTCTGGCTCATTTCACTCCACGTCCATCCCTGTTGTAGCACACGTCAGAATTTTCCCAGCCACTTTTCCAAGCTCATTCTCTCTGGTTGTCTGCGCTGCTCTCCTGAATTAGCTCTATTCCCTTCCACGGTCAGTGTGGAGAAGGAGCATAACTGATGCACACATGCCTGCACATCTCTTTCCTGCAGGGCTACTTTTTTTCTGGTTGTACAAGGGTTACCTTGGCAACCATCTTAGTGAACAGATGACCAAATTACAAGAGCAAAAGTTCATGAAGACTGAGTTTGCATATATGGAAGAAAACATTGTCATAATTTTTTTTTTAAGTACAAGGTGATTGTGACATGGTTCATACACCTCATTCTTAGTCTCAAGTGCCCTACTATGATCCAGGCATGGTACTAGATCCTGGATACACAGTGAGCACAAAGGGAGGCAGCATCCATGGAGCCTACAGTCTGCAGGGGGACAGATATTAATCTGATAATTACAAACACAGCTGAACTCTTTGAAGAAAAAGATCATAATTTTATGGAAGCATAGACCAAGAGCAACAGACCTAGAATAAGGCACAGGAAAGGTTTCCCTGAGGAATTACAACACACAAGCCTGAACAATGTGTGGGAGATAAGCCTCAGTTAGAAGGGAAGGGGTGGCCTGAGGTGGCTGCACAGGTGAGCTACACAGAGAATGGATACAACACTCACCTACTGCTTAGAACTCCAAGTCCTCCCAGGAATAAAGGACACAATGCTTTGTCTTCTACAGATGGAGGCTAAAGTACACATGACAGTCAGCTGGAAAATGTGTTTTTGAGGTTTTCTCTGTTCTTCTCCTGATTCAGTATGTTTCAAAGGTAGGACTGTGGGCAAGTTTCAACTATGGCAGTGACCTGGAGACACTGAACTAGGCCAGAACCTGGATCAGGGCAGTCTGTCTGGTGTGGGGGACCCTGGGGCCATGGAGAAGAGGGTTCAGCTCTAGCCAAGATGGGAGCCAAGAAGTAAGAACATGATCTGGGCTTTAACCATTGACTGATGATGAGGGTTGGGTTCCATTTTTGGGTGGAGGTTAAGACTTCGGTGAAACCAGAAAATCAAAGTAGAAGCTGTCTGCCTCACACATTGGGTGAGCACAGTGGGGACATTGTGCCTGACATCATACTATTATAATTGGGAATGAGACGAGGATCTCATGAGACGAGGTACAAAATCTGCTGGGCCTGGAAGGTGCTCATCTTGGATTTTTTCAGGACACAGAGACCAGCTAGAAGGAGTGTAAGTTGGATGACAGGGGTGGAAAGCAATGTATTTTAACGTCTGAGGCTATTTGGAGGAAGATGATCTGAGTTTCTGCAAGAACCACGTTGCAGTCAGGGGTCCCTAAGACTATCCTCAAGTTAAGTAAAAGGACCGCCCTCAGAAAGAAAGCTTGCCAGTGATTCACTAGGACTTACAGAACTCAGAAAAGCTGTTATACTCACAGTTACAGTTTATTACAATGAAGGGATGCAGATTACAAACAGCAAAAGGAAAGACTGAGGGGGTAAGGTCCAGGAGAAACCAGGCTCACATTTCCAGGTGTTCTCTCTCCCTGGATTTGTGTAGATAGCACTTACTTTTCTCAGCAATGATATGTGACAACACGTAAGGGGCACTGCCAACTAGAGGAGCTCCCCAGCCTTGGGGTACAGGGTTCTTATTGGGATTTTGTCACATAAGCATGGAGTGCCCACAGAACTGACTTTAGTTCTCAGTGTCTAGCTACCCCAGGGCTCAAACTGATATGGCATGGTTCAAACTGATATGGCATGGCTCAAGCACCCCACCATACATCATGCAGTTAGCATAGACTTTCTGGAAGATCCCCAAACTCCAGGTACACAAAAACAGCCTTATCAGGGAGCGTATTCCAAGAGTCTGGATCTCATCTCCCAGGAGCCAGTCAAGAGCTAGAAGATTTGGAATGTGCAGGGTTTGAACACTCCAAAGCTGCTGATTTAACCCTTTACTGCACAAGCATGAATGGTCAGTATCAAAAATTTAAGAGGAATGTCCATGATAAAAGGAGAAAATATGTTCTGGATAATTGTCATCTGTCCCAAAATTTTGTTCTCTCTTACCCTTGAATCAGAGCTCCTTCCTCCTCCAAAATGCCAATCACAGCTGCCATGTGACTTCTGCCAGGTCCCCTCACCTTCCATGTACTCATCTTGCCTGGAATGGGCATGAGTTGAGGTGGGGCAGGGAGGCATCAAGTCAGCTGTGATCAGACATTTTATCCCCCACTTTGAAGTCACTGTGAAACTAGGCTGGTTCTGTAGTGAAGCACATAGAAATCTGTGGGTTGCTTTCAGTGCTCATCCCAGTATTTGCTATACACAGCACACAGATGGTGTGTGTAGGATATTTTATCCACCTCTCCCCCACTTTGTAATTTTTGTATCACCTCTTCTCCATGTCTTCCTATTTCCCTTACCATCAAATAATGCTTATTTTAGCATTGAGAAAGATTTCTTTACTAGGTTATGGGCCTCATATTTTACCAAACTGCTTCTACTTACAACTTCTTAAAAGCAACTAACCAAAGAGACCACTTATTTTCCCTGTGAATGCTTTAAAGATATTTGAATAAAACAAGATGAATTTAAAATAAATAAAGAGTAATTTTCATCAACTCTTCTTCGTCTTCTTCTTTTTTTTACTTTATTTTACTTTACAATACTGTATTGGTTTTGCCATACATCAACATGAATCCGCCACAGGTGTACACGTGTTCCCAATCCTGAACCCCCTTCCCACCTCCCTCCCCATACCATCTCTTTGGATCATCCCAGTGCACCAGCCCCAAGCACCCTGTATCATGCATTGAACCTAGTCAGAATGGCTACAATCCAAAAGTCTACAAGCAATAAATGCTGAGAGGGTGTGGAGAAAAGGGAACCCTCTTACACTGTTGGTGGGAATGCTAACTAGTACAACCACTATGGAGAACAATATGAAGATTCCTTTAAAAACTGGAAATAGAACTGCCTTATGACCCAGCAATCCCATTACTAGGCATACACACTGAGGAAACCAGAATTGAGAGACACGTGTATCCCAATGATCATCGCAGCACTGTTTATAATAGCCAGGACATGGAAGCAACCTAGATGTCCATCAACTCTTCTTTACTCTTCCTTTCAACAAATTTTCCATCATCTATCTCATTATTTTAGGAAGCTACTTGGTAGTGAAATTATTTTTTGTAACAAAAATGTCTTTGACTTTCCCACTTACTTTATCCTTTCTCTTAGGTAAAGTTTTCTAGAGATGCTATGTCTTAATTCACATGCAGAACTGCAGTTATAGGAGTTTCTGGGTTAAGTTTGATATCTATAAGTCATTTTACCTTTTCAGTCTAAAAGTGAGGCCACAGGTTAGTACTAAGTGGAAGTGACATTCAAGTGATACATACTAGTGTAGCATGCTGGTCAGTGTCCATGTGCTTGGTTACTGCTTCATGTCTGATGATTGTTAAATACTTTGAATGTCATGCTGAGCTGCACGTGGGAAGTGTGAGCTTGGGAGGCCCTGAGTCATACTCTATTCAGTGAAGCATATTATAAATGGATAACAAGATTTTCTTTACTGAAAGCAGAACAAAAGGCTTCACTCTTTGTGCCATCAGCAGATTTCAGAACAGTAAGAAATCCAGGGTGCTTCATAAAATTAATCTTAGTATTTATAATAGCATATTTATTTCAGAATCTTATTTTAGAAACTTTGTTCATGACTCACAAAAATGACCAAAAAATGTATATATCCAGAGCCCATGTTGTGTGATGAGGATGAAACTCTCCTCCAAGGCACATTGCTGGTCAGGACTTTATGTTGTTAAGGGGAAAGGATATGGATATCTCTCCATCTGTCAAGTGAGTAATTTCCTATATGAGCATTTCTCTGCAGGATAGGTAGACTGAAAAAAAAGTTCACACTCAATAGTACAGACCCTGGTGCCACTGCCAGTTTGCACATGCCCACTCCCTGGACCTCTGCAGCTGCTTTGCACATGCCTGTGTCCTACACCCCAGCACCAAGAGGGATCTTCTTGGCTGTGACTAACCCTTGCAAAGGAAAAGAGGAGCAGAAGGACCCCAGTGGCCTTCACCACTGAGGACCTTGCCACCACTGCAGACACTACCAGCCTTGGACTGAAGACCCCTGCAGCCTTCCCCAGTGCCGTTCTCAGCTTTGGAGCTACCCAAAATCTTTCCTGCTGCATTCCTCTGGAACCAGAGCCACAGTAGCACCTACTTTAGCTGGAACTGCTGTACCCCACCCAGCTGGTGCCATCAAACCCACCCATAGATGAAAGATCATTTCCCCATTGAAGCCAGACCATAAAGTCTGGAAGACATAACTGCTCTCTCAAATGCACAGACAGCAATGCAAGAATACAGTAAAATTTTAAAAAATCTGAGAAACTTACACCACCAAAAGAACAAAATAATTTTCCAACAACCAACCCCAGAGAAATGGAGATCTATAACATGCTTGACAATTCAAAATAATTGTTTTAAAGAAGGTCAGCAAGCTACAAGAGAACCTGGACAACTCAGAAAAGTCAGGGAAACAGTACACATGAGCAAAATGAGAAGTGGAAGAAAGAAATGATAATCATAAAAAGAACTGAACAGAAATTCTGGAGCTAGAGAATAAAATGAATGAAATAGAAAAATGCAATAGAGAGCAGTAGGCTCAGTCAAGCAGAAGAAACAATCAGCATATATGAAGAGAAATTATGGGAATTGTCCAGTCAGAGGAAAAAAGAAGACTTAAAAGAGTAAAAGCAGCCAATGGGGTTTATTGGACTTCATCAAAAGAACCAATATATACATTTGGGAATCCCAGAAGGAGAAGAGAGAGAGAAAGTGGGAAAGCTTATTTAAGGAAACAATAGCTTAAGTTTCCCACATCTTGGGAGGGAAATGAACATTCAGGTTCATGATACTAAAGTGAAAGGGAAGTCGCTGGATTCACAGCATCAGCACCACCTGGGAACTTGAGTGAAACAGTGAAGTTGCTCAGTCGTGTCTGACTGTTGTGACCCATGGACTATAGCCTACCAGGCTAAACCATCCATGGAATTTTCTAGGCAAGAGTTCTGGAGTGGGTTGCCGTTTCTTTCTACAGTGGATCTTCCAGACCTGGGGATCAAATCCAGGTCTCCATCATTGCAGGCAGATGCTTTACCATCTGAGCTACCAGGGAAGCCCCCATGATACTGAAAAGGTCCCAAACAAGTAAATGAGACTACACCATGGCACACTGTTAATATAATCAAGCTGTCAGAAGTCAAGAATAAGGAGAGAAATTTGAAAGCAGTAAGAGAAGTGACTTGTCACATATAAGGGTACCCTGTTAAGACTATCAGCAGATTTCACAACAGCAATCTTGCAGGACAGGAGAGAGTAAGATGATATATTCAAAGTACTGAAAGAAAAAAAGTGCCAAACAAGAATACTATACCTGGCAAAATTAATCTTCAGAAATGAAGACAGACAGACAGACAAAAACTGAGAAATTTTGTCACCCCTAATCCTGCCTTACAAGAAATGTTTAAGGTAGTTTTTCAAGTTGAAATCAAAACATGATAAAAGGCAATGCAAAAGCATATGAAAGCATAAATCTCATTGGTAAAGGTCAAGGTAAAATATATACAAACAGATGAATGTAACACTATAATGGTGCCATCAGTCAGTTCAGTCGATCAGTTGTGTCTGACTCTGTGACCCCATGAATCGCAGCACTCCAGGCCTCCCTGTCCACCACCAACTCCCAGAGTTCACTCAGACTCACATCCATCGAGTCACTGATGCCATCCAGCCATCTCATCCTTTGTCGTCCCCTTCTCCTCCTGCTCCCAATCCTTCCCAGGATCAGAGTCTTTTCCAGTGAGTCAACTTTTCACATGAGGTGGCCAAAGTACTGGAGTTTGAGCTTTAGCATCATTCCTTCCAAAGAAATCCCAGAGCTGACCTCCTTCAGAATGGACTGGTTGGATCTCCTTGCAGTCCAAGGGACTCTCAAGAGTCTTCTCCAATGGTGCTTAGCTTTCTTCACAGTCCAACTCTCACATCCATACATGACCAAAGGAAAAACCATAGCCTTGACTAGATGGACCTTAGTCGGCAAAGTACTGTCTCTCCTTTTGAATATGCTATCTAGGTTGGTCACAACTTTTCTTTCAAGGAGTAAGCGTCTTTTAATTTCATGGCTGCAATCACCATCTACAGCTATCTTGGAGCCCCCCAAAATAAAGTCTGACACTGTTTCCTCATCTGTTTCCCATGAAGTGATGGGACCAGATGCCATGATCTTCATTTTCTGAATGTTGAGCTTTAAGCCAACTTTTTCACTCTCCACTTTCATTTTCATCAAGAGGCTTCTTAGTAAAAATTTGTTAATAGATACACAATGCAAAATGAAACAAACTGACTACAAGGACACAAAATTGGGGCAGAGGGAGTGAAAGTGGAGAGTTTTTCATATGCAATTGAAGCTAAGTTGTTATCAATTAAAAATAAATGGTTATATCATATTTTATGCAAGACTCAAGCTAACCACAAGTGGAAAAAATTGTAACAGATACTGAAAAGATAAAGAGAAAAGAATAAAAGCAAACCACTACAAAAAATATTATCAAATAATAAAGGAATATGGCAAGAAAGAGAGGAATAAAACTTCAAAAGAAAGAGAAAACAATGAACAAAATGACAATAATGTCTTCATCTATCAGCAATTACTTTATATATAAATCAATTAAATTCACCAAACAAAAGGCAGAGTGGCTGAATGGATTACAAAAAAAAAAAAAAGGCAGAAAAACCCAAGATCCAATAATAAGCTGTTTACAATAGACTCACTTTGTTACTGTTGATTGTTTTTCAGTTGCTAAGTTATGTCCAACTCTGTGACTTCATGGACTGCAGTATGCCAGGTTTCCCTGTCTTTCATTATCTCCCAGAGTTTGCTCAAACTCATGTCCATTGAGTTGGTGGTGCTATTCCGACATCTTATCCTCTGTCACCCCCTTCTCCTCCTGCCTTCAATCTTTCCTAGCATTAGGGTCTTTTCCAATGGCCACATCAGGTGGCCAAAGTATTAGACCTTCAGCTTCAGCATCAGTCCTTCCAGTGAAGACTTGTTTTAGATTTTTTTAAATTTTAATTTCTTTTCAGCCATGCTGGATCTTCACTGTTTTGTATGGGCTTTCTCTAGTTGCAGCAAGTGGAGTCTACTATTCATTGCAGTGGCTGTTGTGGACCACAGGCTCTAGACACACAGGCTTCAGTAGTTGCAGCATGCAGGCTCAGTAGTTGTGGCTTGTGGGCTCTAGAGTGTGTGATTAGTAGTTGTGGCACATAGGCTTAGTTGCTCCATGGCATGTGGAATTTTCCCAGACCAGGGATCAAACCTGTCCCTTGCACTGGCAGGATTCTTGTCCACTGCACTGCTAGGGAAGTCCTCACTTTAGATTTAAAGACCCTCATAGGCTGAAAGGCACTCATAGGCTAAATACATAAAGCAAATATAGACAGATCCAAAGGCAGAAGTTGACAGCATAATAATAATAACGGATTTCAATACCCCATTTATAATAATGGATAGAACACCCAGATAGAAAATCAGTAAAGAAACAACTGACTTGTGCTATAGACCAAATGGACCTAACAGACATACAGAACTTTCCACAGAACAGCTGAAGAATACACATTCTTTTCAAGCACACATGAAACATTCTCCAGGATAGACCATGTGTTAGGTCACAAAACAAACCTTGACAAATTTAAGAAGTTCTATGTCTCTCAAAGTACATTTTTTGACCATAACAGAATGAAACTAGAAATTCATAACAGCAAGAAAATGAGAAAGTTCACAGATAGGGAAACTCAGCAACACACTTCTGAACAATTGTTGAGTCAAAGAGGAAATCAAAAGGGAATTTTAAAAGTATCTCAAAACAAATGAAAATGAAAAAGCATGTGCCAAAACTTATAGGATGCAATAAATGTGTTCTCTCCACACAAAAGGTCACCACAATCAAGGTAAATAAACATTACTAAGAGGTTCTTAGTGTGTCTTTGTAATCTATCCCTCACACTTCTCTTCGGTCTTCTTCCTCATCCCCAGGCAACTATGGATCTGCTTTGTATTAGTTCAGTTCAGTTCAGTTCCTCAGTTGTGTCCAACTCTGGAACCCCATGGAATGTGGTATGCCAGGCTTCCCTGTCCATCACCAACTCCTGAGCTTACTCAAACTCATTTCCATTGAGTCAGTGATGACATCCAACCATCTCAACCTCTGTTGGCTCTTCTCTTCCCACCTTCAGTCATTCCTAGCATCAGGGTCTTTTCCAATGAGTCAGTTCTTTGCAACAGGTGGCCAAAGTATTGGAGTTTCAGCTTCAGCATCAGTCCTTCCAATGAATATTCAGGATTGATTTCCTTTAGGATGGACTGGTTTGATCTCCTCACTGTCCAAGAGACTCTCAAGAGTCTTCCCCAACATCACAGTTCAAAAGCATCAATTCTTCAGCACTCAGCTTTCCTTATAGTCCAACTCTCACATACATATATGATTACTGGGAAAACCAAAGCTTTGACCTTTGGTTGGCAAAGTAATGTCTCTGCTTTTCAATATGCTGTCTAGGTTGGTCATAACTTTCCTTCCAAGAAGCCAATGTCTTTTCATTTCATGACTGTAGTCACCATCTGCAGTGATTTTGGACCCCCCCAAAAATAAAGTTTGTCCCTGTTTCCATTGTTTCCATTGCTTTGTATCACTATAGTTCAATTTGGATTTCATATAATTTTATATAAGTGAAATAGCATGACACGTAATATGCTACACAATTTTTTATGGCTTCTTGGGAAATCACGTCTTAATTATCTCTTCATTCCTAGGGTTAAGCACAGTCACCCAGTCAACAAATATTTTAGAGTGCCTACTATGTGTTAG
>SJYV01004361.1:0-12012 GCA_006410875.1 Neotragus pygmaeus | reverse complement strand
TAACATAAATTAATTTTGGACGTTAATCTCGCTTTTGCTTTGCTCCACACTTTATAATGTGCAAGGAATGGGGACAAGGATGCTACTTAAGAAAAGTCATTCTACCCAAGACATCTAAAAGCTTTTACTAAATCTTTGTTATTCCAGAATTAGGGTGTCTCAGGTGCCCAAGTGCTAGGATTGAGGAAAACAAACGTATCATACAAGTTCACTCTGCCTGTTTAAAATCCTGTGTGGTTTAGATTTCCTCCTCTGGTCTTGGTACTTTAGTCACATAAAACTCACTGGGTTGTTCTTTTCCCCCTTATTTTTTAAATTAAGTTTTTTAAAAAAAAGGCAAAACTTTTTTTGTTGTTCATAGGAAGCATTTTAGAATAGATAAGAGTATACACTGAAAAGTAGATTTCCTTTCTACTACAGAGCACCAGATTCTTCTTAGAGGAAAGCACATTAGCATTTTCTTGTATATCTTTCCAGAAAGAGTCTGTTTGTATTGCCAACATGCACATGCAGGTAGCGTTGCAGTTTATACCTGTAATAGAAGTATTTGTATCCATTGCTCTGTACTGGCCGATTTCTTTTTTTTTCCCCAACCCACCCTATTTAACATGTCTTACAGATCTTTCCGAATTACGTTTTTATTTTTCTCACTGTGAGTTGGAGTGATCCCCATATTCTTAGCAGATGAAGTCTTTTCTGATCTAACATCCTTTTCAAAGCCACATTTCCCCCCATAGCTCTTCATGTAATTAATCTCTTTTGCTTTGCTTCCATTTACTTTTTTTGTCATTCTATTACATACTTGTCACGGTCTGCTATATATTATCATGATTTATATGTGGTTTTCTAAGTGTCATCTCCTCATCCCTGTGTTTTTCCGTAATCTGGTTTATCCTCATCTGCAGGACCTTAGTTACCATCTGTGCACTCAGGTCTCAGAAATTTGTATCTACTCTGAGTTGTAGATATTTAACACAGACAAGGCTTTAACATTGTGATACATCTGTTTCTTGTGTATCTTAAAGGCATCTTAAGCCTAGCATGTCCAAAGCCATCTTCTTTTCCATTGTCTCTATCCTAGTATCTGTAATGCATCTCAGTTGTACATCCAGAAAACTGACCTGTTCTTGATATCTTGTTCTCCCTTATCTCTTATATTCCAAAAACACAAGTTTGGTTGATTTTTACTTCCTAAATCTCTCTCGAATCCATTGTCTTCTCTTTATCTCTAATTCTACCTTAGTCCAGTCTGCCTTCATCTTCACCTGAATTATCACAGTATTCCACTGACATAGCCTTTCTGATTCTCTTCTAGGCCATTTTCCATATAGCAATATGAGGAATGTTTTCAAAACGTAAACAGTAGTATGACAGTCCTGCCCCTGCTTAAAATATTTTGATATCAGGATCTTTAATACAGCTCAACAGGGTCCTGCTCCTTCTTCAGTTCACCTCTCACTGCACTCTCCCCTGTTCTCTTTGCATCTACCACACTAGACTTGTTTCCAGGCCCTGCCCGTCACCTTGCTCCTTACACTCTGGGCATTTACGTATGCTGTTTAGTGTTCCCCAGCTCTTATAACCCCCACTGAGTGTTCCAAATATCATCTCAAACATTGGTTACTCTGCAAATCTTCCCTGTGCTTCCTAACTAGGTCACATCCTCCAGTCACTCGGCAAATAT
This sequence comes from Neotragus pygmaeus, assembly GCA_006410875.1. Lineage (NCBI taxonomy): Eukaryota > Metazoa > Chordata > Mammalia > Artiodactyla > Bovidae > Neotragus > Neotragus pygmaeus. Next base: position 10,328 of record SJYV01004361.1, on the reverse strand, counting down.
ACGTGTCCTTTGTAGCACATTCTGTGTGTGTGTGTGTGTGTGTGTGTGTGTGTTTATCTGGTTACTCACTATCTTCCCAGATAGGCAGTAATTTCCCTGAAGGCAGTGGCCTTTTTATCTTCAGTTTTCTGCATAAGTGCTCAGCACAGAATAGAAGAGGCTCAAATCTTTAATAAATAAATGAATGACTTTGTTTCCATTTTCTCCATTGAGTCAACTGTGGTGAAGTGTGCAAACTTTTGCCAAAGCTCAAGCACATACTTCAGGTTCAAAGTGAATTCATATACTCAGCAAGGCACAGTATGGCTTAATAAGCAATGCTGCAGACTTCCCAAGGCTTTAAATTTACCAGAAAGAGGCAAACTTTCTGGGGATGGGGAATGGGAAGGTAGTTGGGAACTGCTGACAGACTGCTAGGTCTGTATTTTAGTTTTCTAAGCCATTTCCCCTCTCCCTTTGTCTTATATCATTTCTCCCTAATAGTAAACTCATAGTTACTTTCCATCTAGAGAAATATGACTTTTCCCAGAGCAGTCAGGACTAGCACCTGTTCACTTATAAAACAAATGTTTGAAGTTTGAAAAGAAATATAAAGTTATGGTTAAGATTGTATTCTCTCTAGATAAACTCATTGTGTCTGCTTCTATACTAGCCATGGAGAATTTGGGCAGAGCTACTTACCTGCTGTGAGCCTTGGTTTTCTCATTTGGGGAGCTGGGATCTTATCTCACAGGATTGTCGCGAGGCTTAAATGAGATATACAGCATTTAATGTAGTGACCCTTGGCTGTATCGGTGATACCCAAATGCTCAGTCAGTGCACGTGGTTACTGTTGTTGTTGCAGCAGCCCTTCCTTTGGGGACATATTTTCCCAATACAAAGGTTGCTTGGTCTACTTCACACATATCCATTTAGCATGTGATGTACTTAATGTAATTAAATTTTTTTCTACATGCCAGGAATAGTCCAAAGCCCTGACCGCTATAGATGACCTTGTTAAAGTGAGTTTCTCATTGATCACTGAGATTACCTTCTCGCCCACATTCCACTTTTGTGTCCAGGGAAGGTGGAACTCTACAGTCTTCAGCCAACAGAGTGGAAGGGACTAGGAGGAGAAAGGGTTGCCGTAACAACTTGGAGGGGGTAATAGATATTCTTGATGTCTTCATTTGTAAAAGTCTGGGATCTTCACATATATAGTACTTCATTTAAAGTTATGGGGAAATTGTTTAAACTGACTTACGAGCCAGCATTGAAACTACCAGTTGTATTAATGTGGTTAAAATGTGACCCAAGTTCGAAATTAACTGATTTTAAAACAGACTTGGAGGGTATGTATCCCTTTTTAAGTTTGAAACTTTTCATAAACCAACAGTTAAAGAAATGGTTACTGACTTGGTTTAATATGGAAACATTTACTTGTTCTTAACTTTATTTGTATTTTTTTTAATCAATACACTTTATTTTTAGAGCAGTTTTAGGTTCACAGCAAAATTGAGTCAAAAGTACAGAGAGTTCCCATAACGCCTGCCGTCCCCACATACACAGCTTCCTCACTTCCATCCCGTAACACACTGGTACATTTGTTACTGATGAACCTACGTTTGATACCTGGTTATCACTCAGTGTCTTTAGCTTACATTAGGGTTCACTCTTGGGTTCACTATGGGTTTGGATGAATGTATAATGACATGTGTTCACCATGTATTGGAGGCAGTAGTGTTATAGAACCCACCTGCCCATGCAGGAAACACAAGAGACTCGGGTTCAATTCCTGGGTTGGGAAGATCGCTAGAGAAGGAAATGGCAACCTGTTCCAGTGTTCTTGCCTGGGAAATCCCATGGACAGAGAAGCCTGGCTGGGGTCCTTGGGGTCCATGGGGTCACAAAGAGTTGGACATGACTGAGTGCACACCCAGTCAGTACAGAATAGTTACACTGTCCTAAAGGTCCTCTGTGTTCATCCTGTCCTTCCCATTAAACCCTATCCACCACTGATCTTCTTACAAACTCCATAGTTTTGATTTTTTCCAGAATGTCGTATATTTGGAATCATACAACATGTATGAGTCAGATTAGTTTCTTCCACTGAGAATATGCATTTAAGTTTCCTCTGTGTCTTTTCATGATTTGATAGCTTACTTCTTTTGAACACTGAATAATGTTCTACTATCTGAATATTTTAATACCAATTTATTTATCCATTCACTGACTGAAGGCGATCTTGGTTGCCTCAAAGTTTTGGCCATTATGAAGAAAGCTGCTGTAAACATCCATGTGCAGGTTTTTGTATAGACATAAGCTTTCAGCTCATTAAGTACCAAGGTGCACAGTTGCTGGATTGTGTGGTAAGAGTATATGCTTAGTTTTGTAAGAAATTGGTCAAACTGCCTTCTGAAGAGGCTGTACCATTTTGCATCCCCACCAGCAGTTAATAAAGTTCTTGTTGCGCCACATCTTTGCCAGTATTTGTTGTTGTCAGCGTTTGGGATTTTGGCCACTGATATAGGTGTGTAGTGGTTTCTTGTTTTAATTTAGAATTTTGAACTGTGGTGTTGGAGAAGACTCTTGAGAGTCCCTTGGACTGCAAGGAGATCCAGTCAGTCCANGAGCACCCCGTCAACCCCCAGAACCCAAACCTTCCTCCCTGACAGCCTAACACACACTGCGTTCTCTGCCCAGATTTAAGAATCCAGACCCGGCTTCTATAACCCTCTTCCTCTCCTCCCACTCAGAAAACCCTGACCCAGGTCAGCACAGGAAACTGAGGGGGCAGAGGGCACCCTGGCCTGCACAGCCCTCGCTGTGCACCTTTAGGCAAGTTGCTTTACCTCTCTGAACCTTGGTTTTCCCTATAAGATGGGGGAAGTAATCTGCCCCAAAAAGCTCATGTAGAGAAAGGACTGAGCTGGGTGGAGGGCTCCAGTGAGGCCAGGCTCTGTCTTAGGAGGCCCTGGGCCAGGCAGCCACCAGCACGGACCCTGCCCCGCACTTGCTGCCCTTGCTCCTGGTGGGGAGGTGGGTGTGGGCCTCACCCCATCAGAGTGGAGGAGGGTGGTGGTCACTGCTGGCTGGAGCCCCGCCCCACCCTGGTCTGGAATGCAGCCCCGGCCCTGGTCATCCACTTGTTCCTATCTTGAGCCCTGGAGGTGAGGCAGCTGCCCCCGTCCCTCACCTGGCAGCCCTTACTGCCCCTGACAGCCGTGGTCTGGCCACTGTCACCGCTAGACCAGGAGCCTGGAAAGCACCACTCAGATTTCATTCACCAAGGTCATTCCCTGGCCCAACANGAGCCCTGGAGGTGAGGCAGCTGCCCCCGTCCCTCACCTGGCAGCCCTTACTGCCCCTGACAGCCGTGGTCTGGCCACTGTCACCGCTAGACCAGGAGCCTGGAAAGCACCACTCAGATTTCATTCACCAAGGTCATTCCCTGGCCCAACAGGGGGTCTGGCACATAGTGGGTGCAGGATAAACACCTGTGAGGCCAACGAAGACCATCGCCCAGGCCCGCTCCAGTGCGAGCTCTTCCTCAAAGCCCTTCCTGCCTTCCCCTCCCCTCCCAGATTGCTGTCCCTTCCGAGCTGCCAGGTGGTGGCGGGCTGCCTTGAGCCTGCCTTAAGAGTTACTGTCGAGGCGTCCTGTCTCTCCCACTTGTCTCTGACTGCCTTGCTTCTGGCCGTTGGCAGGGTGTGTGTTGGAAGTTCTGGCCAGGTCCTTGACTGCTAGGCAGGGCTTGCCTTCCACCGGCCTTGGGCAGCTGCCCTTGGGCATGGCCTTGGGGAGGGCCCAATCCGGTTTTCACTCCTCACTTCTGGAAGCACCTGCATCCTTGTCACCGTGTCCCAGCCTCCTGGGGTGGTGCTTATCACAGCCTCCTGAGGGTCGCCCTGCTGCCTGGCCTTGTCTGGATGTACTGGGCTCATCACAAAACACCGCAAGCCCAGCCGCCCTGAGGTGCCCAGACCCCATCCCTGGGACCCTGTCCTGTGCTGTTCCTGGCTCTCCTCTGGGGGCCACCTCGCCCCTCCCAAGCCTGGCACCAGTGATCCCTGGGTCTCTCCCCTCACCCCTGCCTCTCTGATCCCCACAGATGGGCTCGTCAAGAGGCTGGAGGAGCTGGAGCGGACCGCCGAGCTGTATAAAGGTGGGCAGGCACACCCTCCCGCCAGCAGCCCTGGGTGGGTGGGGTACTGCACCAGAAGTGCCCGGCCTTGGTTCTCCCCCAGGTGGAGCTCCGGAGCCCTGCTCTAAACGTGATGGCAGCGAGGGGCAGGGTGCTGGCCACGCAACTCTAGGACCATAGTCATTAAAAATTCTTAAGAAAACCTAAAGACCTGCGTTTTCTGATTATAAAAGTAACGCGTGCCCATAAAAAAGAATGGCACACGTAAACCGAGTGAGAAAACTCTGAACCTCAGGGACAGGGCGGGCCTCAGGGGTGGGGTGGGGGTTTGGAGGCCGTGTCCTGGGCCAGTGTCATCCCCACCATGTGGTCCTGTCCCTCTCGTTCCGGGTCTTTCCCACAGGGATGACAGAACACACCAAGAACCTCCTCCGGGCCTTTTACGAGCTGTCACAGACGCACCGGGGTAAGGACGCCCTGAACCTGCTGCATGACCCTGGAAAAAACCCTGCACTCTGGGCTCAGCACCTCCCTACACCCCACGAGGAGGGTGAGGGCGAGCTCCTCTCTGGGGCCTTTCTGCTGCCCAGGCTCAGGCAGACCCTGCAGCATCTGACCTCATGTCAGATTTGGGGGTGTGATGGTGATAGGGCCAGCAGGGTCCTCTCGACCAGCTAGGCTTCTGTGGGGTGCAGGAGTTCCCCGTGCAGGCTCTGTCCTGTCTATACTGCCGCTTACGATGCACAAGGCCTTTTCTTATTCCTGATCGTGTTTCCTACAAGTTTGTTAGCTTCAGTTAATCCCATTTTACAGCTGGGAAGACAAAGCCCAGGAGATGTGTATAAGAGACAGGCCCCAGTTCCACCCCGTGCCCCCGTCACCCCAGCATGTCTCGGCTGCTCCCGGGCTGCTTACCCGGGCCCCCGCCTCTCTCCAGGAGGTGGTGCTGCTGTCCAGCAATTCCTGCTCAGACCCAGAGGTGGCTGCGCTTGCCTCCCGCAGCAGGAAAACCGAGTACACGCACATTCACACCCACACATGCCTGTGCACACACACTCTCTCCCCACACGTTCACACCCACCCATGTGTGTGCACACGCGCTCTCCGTGCGGGAGGGGACCAGTGAAACACTCAGTCCCGCTCCTGCCGTCACCAGCCCGAGTTTATAAATAGCAGCAGCTCTGCTATGTACGTGCGGGGACAGATATAAATACCAATATAAATTGTAGGCTCAGCTGGGTGCACTGGGCTTTATTGGCTGGGACATCGGGGGTGGGGTCTGAGCTTGTTCCAGAGGGTGTACAAAAGTGGCGGCTGCTATTTCCAGCTTCTTGGTGCCTATAAATCCCTGTTACTGTAGTTACCATGCGTCGAGATGAAATTAGAACTGGTTGTTGTGTTTTTCCCCCCCAAACCTTGCAATTTCCCCAGCCTTAAATAGGGTTTCTAAAACTGAAGCTGTCATGATGTCCCATGACCCAGCTAAAAACAGCAGCACGGCGCTTACGTGGCTGCTTCGCTGCCAGGCTGGGCAGGCGCCAGGGCCCTGGGGCGCTGGGGCCTGGAGGCCAGCCCAGTGGCTGAAGCTTCTCAAGACCTCTGAGGAGCACCCCGTCAACCCCCAGAACCCAAACCTTCCTCCCTGACAGCCTAACACACACTGCGTTCTCTGCCCAGATTTAAGAATCCAGACCCGGCTTCTATAACCCTCTTCCTCTCCTCCCACTCAGAAAACCCTGACCCAGGTCAGCACAGGAAACTGAGGGGGCAGAGGGCACCCTGGCCTGCACAGCCCTCGCTGTGCACCTTTAGGCAAGTTGCTTTACCTCTCTGAACCTTGGTTTTCCCTATAAGATGGGGGAAGTAATCTGCCCCAAAAAGCTCATGTAGAGAAAGGACTGAGCTGGGTGGAGGGCTCCAGTGAGGCCAGGCTCTGTCTTAGGAGGCCCTGGGCCAGGCAGCCACCAGCACGGACCCTGCCCCGCACTTGCTGCCCTTGCTCCTGGTGGGGAGGTGGGTGTGGGCCTCACCCCATCAGAGTGGAGGAGGGTGGTGGTCACTGCTGGCTGGAGCCCCGCCCCACCCTGGTCTGGAATGCAGCCCCGGCCCTGGTCATCCACTTGTTCCTATCTTGAGCCCTGGAGGTGAGGCAGCTGCCCCCGTCCCTCACCTGGCAGCCCTTACTGCCCCTGACAGCCGTGGTCTGGCCACTGTCACCGCTAGACCAGGAGCCTGGAAAGCACCACTCAGATTTCATTCACCAAGGTCATTCCCTGGCCCAACAGGGGGTCTGGCACATAGTGGGTGCAGGATAAACACCTGTGAGGCCAACGAAGACCATCGCCCAGGCCCGCTCCAGTGCGAGCTCTTCCTCAAAGCCCTTCCTGCCTTCCCCTCCCCTCCCAGATTGCTGTCCCTTCCGAGCTGCCAGGTGGTGGCGGGCTGCCTTGAGCCTGCCTTAAGAGTTACTGTCGAGGCGTCCTGTCTCTCCCACTTGTCTCTGACTGCCTTGCTTCTGGCCGTTGGCAGGGTGTGTGTTGGAAGTTCTGGCCAGGTCCTTGACTGCTAGGCAGGGCTTGCCTTCCACCGGCCTTGGGCAGCTGCCCTTGGGCATGGCCTTGGGGAGGGCCCAATCCGGTTTTCACTCCTCACTTCTGGAAGCACCTGCATCCTTGTCACCGTGTCCCAGCCTCCTGGGGTGGTGCTTATCACAGCCTCCTGAGGGTCGCCCTGCTGCCTGGCCTTGTCTGGATGTACTGGGCTCATCACAAAACACCGCAAGCCCAGCCGCCCTGAGGTGCCCAGACCCCATCCCTGGGACCCTGTCCTGTGCTGTTCCTGGCTCTCCTCTGGGGGCCACCTCGCCCCTCCCAAGCCTGGCACCAGTGATCCCTGGGTCTCTCCCCTCACCCCTGCCTCTCTGATCCCCACAGATGGGCTCGTCAAGAGGCTGGAGGAGCTGGAGCGGACCGCCGAGCTGTATAAAGGTGGGCAGGCACACCCTCCCGCCAGCAGCCCTGGGTGGGTGGGGTACTGCACCAGAAGTGCCCGGCCTTGGTTCTCCCCCAGGTGGAGCTCCGGAGCCCTGCTCTAAACGTGATGGCAGCGAGGGGCAGGGTGCTGGCCACGCAACTCTAGGACCATAGTCATTAAAAATTCTTAAGAAAACCTAAAGACCTGCGTTTTCTGATTATAAAAGTAACGCGTGCCCATAAAAAAGAATGGCACACGTAAACCGAGTGAGAAAACTCTGAACCTCAGGGACAGGGCGGGCCTCAGGGGTGGGGTGGGGGTTTGGAGGCCGTGTCCTGGGCCAGTGTCATCCCCACCATGTGGTCCTGTCCCTCTCGTTCCGGGTCTTTCCCACAGGGATGACAGAACACACCAAGAACCTCCTCCGGGCCTTTTACGAGCTGTCACAGACGCACCGGGGTAAGGACGCCCTGAACCTGCTGCATGACCCTGGAAAAAACCCTGCACTCTGGGCTCAGCACCTCCCTACACCCCACGAGGAGGGTGAGGGCGAGCTCCTCTCTGGGGCCTTTCTGCTGCCCAGGCTCAGGCAGACCCTGCAGCATCTGACCTCATGTCAGATTTGGGGGTGTGATGGTGATAGGGCCAGCAGGGTCCTCTCGACCAGCTAGGCTTCTGTGGGGTGCAGGAGTTCCCCGTGCAGGCTCTGTCCTGTCTATACTGCCGCTTACGATGCACAAGGCCTTTTCTTATTCCTGATCGTGTTTCCTACAAGTTTGTTAGCTTCAGTTAATCCCATTTTACAGCTGGGAAGACAAAGCCCAGGTAGAAGAAGCAGTAACCCAGCTCCTTAGGCGCAGGGTTGGCCTTAGGACCAGATTCCTAGACCAGTACTCTGCTCCCAGTTTCTCCTCCTCCACTTTGACCCCATCTTCCCCACATGGTCTGGTCATTTCAGGAACCAGGTCAACTCCTTGGATATAGACCCACCTTCCTTGGGGGTACAGGTCCAGCTCTTAGGGGTGTAGATCCACCTTTCTTGAGGTTTAGACCCACCTCCCTGGGATGTAGACCACCAGCAGACCTCAACCTCCGACCCACCACGCCCCCCACCATGCTTCTCCCCAACAAATCCCTGGCTTCTCCGTTAAGGGGTCAAGTGGGGGCGGCCTTCAGGACAAACTTGTCACGCAGCCTTTGGGGACGTGTTCTCTGTGATCGGGGTGCGGGAGCCCCAGCCTGCTGCGAGTGAGGCTTTTGTGAAATTCGCCGACGCCCACCGCAGCATCGAGAAGTTTGGCATCCGGCTCCTGAAGACCATCAAGCCGGTAGGTCACGTGGAGCGTGCTTGGGTCCGTTGAGCGGGGAGGGACAGTGTGGCCAGCGGGGAGTGTCCTGTCCTGGAGGCGGAGCACCTCGGGGCTGGTTTGGGGGTGGGCTGCTACCGCTGACCGTGGCTGAGTCCTTCCTCCTCCATGGCCTCAGCACAGAACTCCAGGCTGGTTTCCAGCCCTGGCCCCACCAGAGTCACAACTTGCCCTTGGCCTGGGCTGTCTTCTCCTCGGAATGGACAGGGCGGTCTGGGAGCTCCCTTCGGCTCTGACACCTGAGTCCACTAGAAGGGTGGACACACCAGTGCCATTCCTTGTCGCCCTTGCCAGCCTTCACCCGCCCTTGCCCAGGGGGCCTGAGCGTCCACCCCACCTCCCCTTCCAGATGCTGGCAGACCTGAACACGTACCTCAACAAAGCCATCCCAGACACTCGCCTCACCATCAAGAAGTACCTGGACGTGAAGTTCGAGTACCTGGTAAGTGGGCCCCGGCCTCTTGGGGGGGCAGTGCTGTGGGCCTGGCCCGCTGGGGTCAGAGCCCGCCTGGAGGTTTGTTCCTCTTCAGTCGGCCGCTTGATGGCCAGCGGGTCAGGGCCGGGACCTTGGTGACCCCTGACTGAGGATGTGGGGCCAGGGCCCTCGGGAGGTGTTCGGGAATCAGGCAGCAGCCTAGGCCCTGCCTTGACTCTTCAGAGAGCTCTAGGGTGGGTGGAGTCCTCACTCGGGACCCACTCTGACCCCATGGGAATTTTTTTCAGTTACTCTTTAACAATGGATCAGTCTAGGTCGCTGGTTGTAACGTGGGTTTTCATGAGTCTTATGTTCAAATGATAATTCTGTGGTTGAAGGAGTTGAGAGAAAATACTCCACTGAGCAGGCCCAGGTCCTTTGCTTCAGGACTTGTCAGAGGCTTCAATAGACCCATGTGTAACGTGGGTCTTCAGGGGCTTCCTCAAGTTCTTTGGATCCTGGAATCCTTTAGCCCAGAGCATCTCCTGGGACTTGAGTGTAAACGCTGGGCTCTCAGGCCCTTTCCATCGTCCCCAATGAGTGCCCTCACCACCCTGAGCCTCCAGGGCAAGGGCCAGCCTCTCCCTGACACGTCTCAGCTCGTTCCAGCTCAGGGTGTGCAGGGCCCACAAGGCCTGGCGCGGCTGCTCCTCTGGGTGGCCGAGGGCTCCAGGGTGGCCTGGGAGGACCTGGGGCCATCAGGGTGCACACCCAGGCGGTGCAGCCCCCCTGATAGCCTGGCCTCACCCGTCCCACAGTCCTACTGCCTGAAGGTCAAGGAGATGGACGACGAGGAGTACAGCTGCATTGTGAGTGCGGTGGGGGAGCCCGGCCCTGGTCCTGGAGTGGCTCGGGGTGTACGCGCCTCTCCCCGCCCGCCTCACAGAGCCCCAGGAGCGTCCTGGGCCTGCCAGGGACACGGGGTGGGGCGGGCCCGCCCAGGAGAGGCCTGGGGACTTGGCCAGGCTCCTGTTTGTGCAGATCTGGGGGCTGTCCTTCCCTCCCTCCCTGTGGCCCCTGCAGGCCTCCCAAGGGGTGGCCACTTTTGCCGTGGAACCATCCCCACCACCTGCTCCCAGACCAGCTGCCCTCTAGACTTGGTGAGGCTCCTGCAGGAAAAAAAAATGCCCTTCCTCTCACTCCTGAGAGCCGGGTTTTTTTTACTTGCTACTTTGTAATATTTTTGATAGCAGGGTCCATCTATGACTCAACACTCATTTAATGTGGCAAGAGTCTGGGTTTTGTTTTTGTTTTTCACAAAGCTATCCCTAAGTACTTCTAGCAACTGCAGACGTCTCAGAAACGGGGAATGGTGGCAGCTTTGAAAAGTGCCGTGTGGTGGGGGGTTGCGAACTGGCGGGTTCTCTGCAGCCTCCCTGCCGCCACCCCC
>SJYV01004360.1:0-20130 GCA_006410875.1 Neotragus pygmaeus | reverse complement strand
CCTCACCTGCCTCTCCTCCTCCCACCCTGCCCATCTCATCACCATGGCAGAGGGCTCTGCTTGATCTTCTGTCTAAATCAGTCCCCACACCCCTGAGCCCTGAGGTATTCCTCTTCATGGTTGCCTATTCTTTTAATTTATAGGATTTATCACAGTTCAAAATAATACTCTTATTAGTTATCTTCGTGTGCATTATTTACCTCCCTGTTTGATGGTGAGCCCTCTGAAGGGCAAAGCCCAGTTCCTTTGATCCATCCAGGCAGACGTTGTGCCTGGCACTTCTCTAAATAGCGGTTGAATGAATATATGACCCAGAACCCTTATTAACTCTAGTCTGAACCACCCCTGAGAATCCAATGATTCTTTTGTGTTAGAGCCTAATTTCTCTTCTGACGTATTGAAAAATGCTTTGGCTTGTTGGTTTTGAATCCCACAAATGTCTGTGAGGTTGAGAGGGTGGCTGTTCCCATTTTACAAATGAGGAGCTCGAGGGCAGAGATAATAAAGCTTGAGTTACATAGTAAGTGGAAGAGTCCAGACTTGAGCCCAGTTATGTTGCGCTTAAGACCAGGAATATTCTTCACAGTCATGATCTATTGTTCAGTAAGTACTGATCAAAATCGAGTTCTTCTGTGGCCCTACCATTAAAGAAACACTGTGAACACTTTAATACACAAACAAGTGAGAATCCCCATGGTAATATTTACTTCCCAAGCAACTTCTGCGGATTTTGGTATCTGAAAGCCCACAAAATGCTAAAGCAAACCAAACAGTAGTACTGATTCTCCACCAGACATTTTGAATACAATATCACATTTCTCTCAGCAGTGAAGAGAGGCAGAATTCTTCCCTTGCAGAACTGGAAAAAGCTGATGCTCAGAGAAATTACAGAAATCGGCTCTGGTCACACAACTAATAAATGTAAGGGTTGGGATTCAAACTCAAGTATCCGTGACTTACTCCAAAGTCGTGCTTTCCCCACTGAACAGCATAAGAATAAACTTCAGAGAGGAACCCTTTCTGTCCCCACATCCCTCCAAGAAAACAGAATACATCAACAGCTTAACAAAGAACTTTTTACATGATGTAAACATATGCAATATGTGAACCGTGAACTGCCAGATGTTCAAGCTGGTTTTAGAAAAGGCAGAGGAACCAGAGATCAAATTGCCAATATCTGATGGATCATCGAAAAAGCAAGAGAGTTCCAGAAAAACATCTATTTCTGCTTTAATGACTATGCCAGAGCCTTTGACTGTGTGGATCACAATAAACTGTGGAAAATTCTGAAAGAGATGGGAATACCAGACCACCTAACCTGCCTCTTGAGAAACCTGTATGCAGGTCAGGAAGCAACAGTTAGAACTGGACATGGAACAACAGACTGGTTCCAAATAGGAAAAGGAGTACGTCAAGGTTGTGTATTGTCACCCTGCTTATTTAACTTCTATGCAGAGTACATCATGAGAAACGCTGGACTGGATGAAGCACAAGCTGGAATCAAGATCACCGGGAGACATATCAGTAACCTTAGGTATGCAGATGACACCACCCTTATGGCAGAAAGTGAAGAAGAACTAAAGAGCCTCTTGATGAAAGTGAAAGAGGAGAGTGAAAAAGTTGGCTTAAAAGCTCAACATTCCGAAAACTAAGATCATGGCATCTGGTCCCATCACTTCATGGCAAATAGATGGGGAAACAGTGGAAACAGTGGCTGACTTTATATTTCTGGGCTCCAAAATCACTGCAGATGGTGATTGCACCATGAAATTGAAAGATGCTTACTCCTTGGAAGGAAAGTTATGACCAACCTAGTCAGCATATTAAAAAGCAGAGACATTACTTTGCCAACAAAGGTCCATCTAGTCAAGGCTATGGTTTTCCCAGTGGTCATGTATGGATGTGAGATTTGGACTATAAAGAAAGTTGAGCTCCAAAGAATTGATGCTTTTGAACTGTGGTGTTGGAGAAGACTCTTGAGATTCCCTTGAACTGCAAGGAGATCCAACCAATCCATCCTAAAGGAGATCAGTTCTAGGTGTTCATTTGAAGGACTGATATTAAAGCTGAAACTCCAATACTTTGGCCACCTGATGTGAAAGCTGACTCATTTGAAAAGACCCTGATGTTGGGAAAGATTGAGGGCAGAAGGAGAAGGGGACAGCAGAGGATGAGATGGTTGGATGTAATTACCAACTCGATGGACATGGGTTTGAGTAAACTCTGGGAATTGGTGATGGACAGGGAGGCCTGGTGTGCTGCAGTTCACGGATTGGCAAAGAGTTGGGCACGACTGAGCGACTGAACTGAACTGAACTGAAACATATGCACAATGCTGCCTAGATTCCTCAACAATGCCTACTAATTTTTATACATTTAGGTGCTGATAATTCATAATTTTTTTCCAGAAAGATGATCATTAATTTTGACGGCATGTGTAATAAGCTTGAATTAAGAGAGATAGCTTACATTAGTTTGCTCAGGTTGCCATATCAAAACACCAAAGATTAGGTGGCTTAAACAACAGAAATTAATTTTCTCACAGTTCTGGAGGCCAGAAGCCCAAGGTCAAGGTGCCTTTAGGGTCGGTTTTTGGGGCAGTCTCTCTCTTTGCTTGCAGATGGCAGACTGTCTCTGTGTTCTCACATAATCTTGTGTGTGTGTGTGTGTGTGTGTGTGTGTGTGTGTATGATGTGTGTTTGTGTGTATGTGTGTGTGTGTGTAGGGAAAGAGAGAAAGGGAGAAGTATCTCTGATATCTCCTCTTCTTATAAAGACACCTACCATGTTGATTTAGGGCCCCAACCTTAAGATCTCATTTAACCTAATCACCTCTTTAAAGGCCCTGTCTAATCTAATACTGGGGCTTCCCTGGTGGCTCAGTAGTAAAGAATATGCTGGCAATGTAGGAGTAGCCCCAGTGTTGGGGGTAGAAACAAACCTCTTTCCAGAATAATGGCATAGAAAGAATGTTCAGTGTCTAAAGATGAGGATTATAAGCAAGGTCCCCATGCCAGGGGGACCCAAGGCCAGGTCTCTTTTCTGTAACATTTCAGAAAGGATCTCTTTAACCTCTGTTACCATGAAAACAGACCCTAGTAATATAGGTAATCACTTCCAAATTGCTATACCCATGAAAAGTCCGAAACAAGAAAAGTATAAGCAAATTAATATTTTGTTATGAACTAACTTGTGTTCCTACAAAATTTATATGTTGAATTCCTAGCCTGCTCCAGGGATATTCCTGACTCAGGGATCAAACTCACATATCCTGCAAGTCTCCCTTTCTCAATATTTATTTTATCACATTCTCATTTGTAATTTGATTAAATGGCATCTTCAAAGGTTGATTTCATTTTAGATACATTCTAATTTTTGAGAAAATTATTTCAATATTAACATATTAAAATTTTTTAAATTAGTTTCTTGAAATTTGGGTATTGTCCTTTTAATAATAATTCATTATTTTAATTTGACACTGATGCCTTCTGGCATTATGTTGAACTTGCACTCAAAGAGTAAGAGATTATTTTTCCCCATAGCAATGAAAAAAGACATAGTTTGTGGTGATAACTTAGTTATTTTTGAAATGATACTTTTAAGTAGGTGTGTGCACGCTTAGTCATGTCTGACTCTTTGTGACCCTGTGGACTATAGCCCACCAGGCTCCTCCGTCCATGGGATTCTCCAGGCAAGAATACTGGAGTGGGTTGCCATTTCCTTCTCCAGGGAGATCCTCCTGACCCAGGGATCAAACCCGTATCTCTTGTGTCTTCTGCATTGTCAGGTGATTCTTTACCACTGTACCACTTGGGAAGCTTTTAAGTGCAGAGGAGACCAATGTTAGGAACATCATTCTTGTCTTTTTTTTTTTTTTTTTTTGGATGCAGACCATTTTCAAAAATCTTTTTTGAATCTGTTATAATATTGCTTCTGTTTTATGTTTTGGATTTTTGGCCTCCAGGCATGTGAGATCCATCTTAGCAACCCAACCAGGGATCGAATCTACACCCCTGCATTGGAAGGCAATATCTTAACCACTGGATCTCCAGGAAAGTCCCTCTTGTGTTTATATTATCAGTAAATGTATTGCCTCATTAGGAAATTGTCTCAATTCAAGAAACAGTTCTAGAATGCCCCCCAAAGTGCTGATACTGCCAGGGACATGTGGCTTCTGCCCTGAAGTAGCTGACAATTGAGTGTGAATGACAAGGCCTGGTCATCAATAACCATGGGAGGTATTGTAGTGGGATGATTCTCTAAGGAACCATGGTGGGTGGCGGTGGGTGGAAGATGGAGATGCTGCTTCCTCTGTGGATGAGGCTTCTGAGGAAAATCAAAGCGCTGCTGCACTTTGCCTGGAAGGAGCTGGGAGTCGAAGGGCATGAGCCCAGGCATGGGAGTGGGTGGGCAGGGGGATTTTCTGCATTCTCGGGGTACGTGCATAAGGCCGACAGCTAAGGCTGGAAAAGCAACCAGGGATCAGGTTGTGAAGGGCTTGGAGTGGTGGGCTGAGAAGTGTGAAGACCACTAAGAACCAATTCTTAGTTTCAGGAACATCAGTCATGAAATATCCATCCTAGCCCAGGATCTGTACTGGTTGAGTGAAACCGTATCTCCCCTCGAGGGTCTGACACGTGGGAGACATGTGAGGACAAACAGGCTGAAAATGATAGTCAACATGATGGGTGTGAGTCTCTCCTGAAAATGTGTTGAAAGAGCCCCAAAGAGAGGTCTTAGCCCAGGGGAGGGCTTGAAGAGTCTTTCCTGGTTAATACAGCGCATAGTTAACTCTATGGTGACTATGTATGGTATTAACCAGGAGCTAACTCTATGGTAGGTATGCACTGTATTAACCAGGAGCTAACTCTGTGATAACTATTCACTGTATTTACCAGGAGTTATTTCTATGGTAACGATGTACTGTATAAACCAGAAGTTAATTCTATATAACTATCCACTGTATTAACTAGGAAAGACTCTTTTACTAAAAGGGAAGTATTTTTAACATCAGTCATAGTGGATTTATTTCCTTTTGTCAAGATGATGTTTCAAAGGGGGAATAGCAAAGCCATGGATTTTAATTACTTTATATTCTCATGTCACAATCCTCTAAAATGATGTCCAGTAATTCATGATTCCAACAACTGACTTTCCCTAACTGGAAGGGAAAATATTGCCTTTCATGTTTTACCTCACAATGTCCTCATCCTAAAAAATAGGGATGATATTTCTCAAGTGAGAATTTATAAATGCCAAGTCTATAATTTACTTTTGTTACTAAAAGCTTTTAGTAAGTTTTGTTCTTCAATGGAAAATTTTCAGTCATATTAATAATTCATTGTTGTAAACATTGGGTGAAATGAGATATCTAAACAGAAAATATTTCAAGTTTACTTTAAAAAATTGTGACCAATTCATGTTATGTTGTTTGATGTGCTGACTGTTGAGTAGTTAGTTCAGTTTTAGGAATCTGGGAGCTAAATGGAAATGCTAAGGCTGTGTATTCATTTCCTGCAATGAGCGTGCCCTCTGAGATTCTGAACTGGCCTCATGTCATTCTGTGAGTAGGAGTTAAACCAACATGTTTTCTCCAACAGCACTCCATATGCTGAGAATAAAGTGCCTTGTGCTGGAAGGACAGGAAAGTCACCCTTTTGATATAAATACTCATCCATCTGCATTGTGCTCAACATATATTACAAGTTTCAATCATTTATTTGTTCATCATTAAGATTTTGCTGCATTTGAGGGCAAATGTTAGTGAGAATAGTTCAAAATGATAGGAGATGAGAACTCTCCTTGGGAGCCTACAGCTGTTCATGGATAATGTATATATAGTTTATACACATGAACTGGTCTGTGATACAAGGAAAAGAAGGCCAGCTCCATCAGAAAGCCCACACCACAGGGANTAAGATTTTGCTGCATTTGAGGGCAAATGTTAGTGAGAATAGTTCAAAATGATAGGAGATGAGAACTCTCCTTGGGAGCCTACAGCTGTTCATGGATAATGTATATATAGTTTATACACATGAACTGGTCTGTGATACAAGGAAAAGAAGGCCAGCTCCATCAGAAAGCCCACACCACAGGGAAGTCAGAGGGACTTGACTCTGACATATTGACTCTGCCTGGAGTGTGAATGTCTGTTGGAAGGAGGAACAACTGGGTTTGCCCTTGAAGGAGGACGTTAGAGTGGAAGAGTTATTTCCCACTCCTGATTTTCCTGTGGGGAGGGCCCAATGTGTGTAACACCCTGACCTCTGCTTCCCTTTCCTCTCTCTAGCCTAGAGTTTAGCACATGGCTGAACGGGTAACTGTGGATGAATGTCCTGCTGGCTAACCATTCTTCTCCTAGAAGTGAGCTTTCCTTCAGCCAGTGCACTCCTCCTCTGCTAACTTCATGAGGTTAACCCGAACCAACCTTTAAGTAACTTTTAAGTCCAAAATCTTACCTGGGCAGGTAGCTCAGTTTTGGTGACCTACCCAGTTTATCATCACCAGTGACTAGGTGGATTAAATGATGGTCCCAGTTGGCCTTTGCTCTAATGCTCTTCTTCTGCCTTAGTCTGCAGTAGAACCTGCAGGTTATCTGCTGAAATTCATCTTCTCCCATGAAAATGGGACTGTGGCCAGACTCCAGGCTGAACTACATGTCCCAGCCTCCTTTGCTGTTGGGGGCTCACTCTTCTCACGAGGGCGTCTCAGCACTGGGGTGCAAGAGGTAATAACACTGAAGCTTTTGAGGCACACCTTCCTCTCCACTGCCCCTCCCCTTTTGCAGATGCAGACGATGAATTTGGGAATGGAGTGCTAAAAGCTGGAAAGATTCTGGGTCCTGAGTCACCAAAAACATGTGATTGTTTTACTAAAATTTTTTTACGCACCAGAGCTGTGATTTTTTTACACAGCAGAACTGTGATTTTTTTACTCATCAGAACTGTGATTTTTTTTTTACTAAATGCTGTGAAATTTTTTTTGTAGTAGATAAAAGTTTATTTGATGCTTCTTCAAATATTTTCATGTCTGATATTCACAATAATCTAACAAGACATATTTTCCATATCTACATTTAAAATCTTTTAAAAAGTCATTTGTAGCTACAAAAGAACCTTAAAAAATTGTGTAAGATATCAAGTAGAATGACTGAACAAGCTTCTGTGTAGGCACCACCCAACTTAAAAAAGCAAAGACATTCAGATCCTCCACCTCCCCTTTTTATTTCCCCCAAGAGAAAATGCAAACTTGAATTTTCTCTTTACCTTTTTTTCCACTTTATATTTAACCATAGTGGTTTTATTAAGCAATATACTACATTTCCATGTTTGGACTACATGTGGAAACATACTGGAAACTTGCNAATCTTAACGCTAAACATAATCCTAACCATAACCGTAAACCTAAGCCCTAACAGTACCCCTAACTCTAACCCTAAACCTTAAGGCTAAACCTAACCCTAATCCTAACCCTAAACCTAAACCTTAACAGTACCCCTAATCCTAACCCAAAGCCTAACCCTAACCCTAACACTATCCCTAACCTTTAACCTAAACCCTAATCTTAACCCTAACCCTAACCCTAACCCTAACCCCCAATCCCTAACCCTAACCTTAACCCTCTAACCATAATACCCTGTGTTTTGGTTTAACCCTAACCCTCTATGTCTAACCCTAACCCTAACCCTAAACCCTGACCCCTAATGTTAAACCCTAGTTCCTAACCCTAACCCTAACCCTAACACTAAACCCTAACTCTAACCATAACTCTAACTCCTAACCATAACCCCTAAGACTAACACTAATCCCTAACCATAAATGCTAACCCTAAACCCTTAGCTTAACCCTAACTCCTAACCCCTAACCATAATCCCCTTTGGTTAGTTTTAACCATAGCCCTCTGACCCTAACGCTAACCCCTAACGCTATCCCCTAACCCTAAACCCTAATCCCTAACCCTAACCCCTAACCCTAAACCATAAACCCTAACCATAACCCTATCCCTAACCCTTAAGCCTAACCCCTGACCCCTACCCCTACCCCTAAACCCTTACCCTAAAACCTAAACCCTAACCCATAACCCTAAATCCTAACCTCTAACCCTAACCCTTAACCCTAACCCTAAACCCTAACTCTAACCCATAACACTAACCCTAACCCTAACCCCTAACCCCTAAACCCTAACCACTAACCCCAAACCCCTAAACCTAACCCTAACACTAACCTTTAACCCTAACCCTAAACCTAAACTTTAAACCCTAACACCTAACGCTAACCCTAATCCCTAACCCTACCCCTAACCCGTAATCCCAACCCTAACCCTATCCCTAACCTCTAACCCTTAACCCCCAACGCCTAACTCCAACCCTAACCCCTAACCCTAACCATCACTCCAACACAAACCCCAACCATAACCCTAACCATTACCCTAATCCCTAACCCTAATCCTAACCACAATCCCAACCCCAACCGTAAACTTAACCCTGACCCCTAACCCTAACCCTTAGCCCTAACCCTAACCCTTAACCCCAACCCTAACCCTAACCCCAACTCCTAACCCTAACTCTATACCCTAAACCTAACCCTCTAATCCTAACCCTCTAACCCTAACCCTCTANGATTCTCCAGGCAAGAATACTGGAGTGGGTTGCCATGCCCTCCTCCAGGGGATCTTGCTGACCCAGGGATCAAAGCCGTGTCTCTTTCATCTCCCGCATTGGCAGGCAGTTTCTTTACCACTAGGGCCACCTGGGAAGCCCCAGTTCCCAGAGAGCTGAGGCCAGTTGCCATGGTTATGTAGTAATTCAGTGCCAGAACCAGGACGGGAGCCTAGACGTTTGATTCCAAATGAGTTGCTGTTTCTTTTCTATGATTGTTAGCACCCAGCTCTTCTTTCTCAGGCGCCAGACACTGTGCTAAGTATCCTTCATGTACTATCTCTTTTCACGCTCAAGATGATACTGAGATGGGTCCCAGAACTATGACCATTTTACAGATGAGAAGACTGAGAAGCATTAACATGACAGGCCAAACACGAAAGGATGCTCAGCATCGCTAATATCAGGGAAATGCGAATCCCAATGAGATATCACTTCACACCTGTCAGAATGACTATTAGCAAAAAGAACAGAAGTAACCAATGTTGGTGAGCACAAGGAGAAAACAGAACCCTTGTACACTATTGGGGGAAATTAATGCCGGGACAGCTACTGTAAAAAACAATATAGAAAAACTCTAAAATCCTAAAAGAACGAAAACTAGAACTAACATATGACCAAGCAATTCCACTCCTGGGCATATATCCAAAAAAAGGAAAACACTAATTAGAAAAGATACACACACCCTAATATTCATAGAAGCATTATTTGTAATTGCCAAGATATGGAAGCAATCCAAGTGTCCATCGACAGAAGAATGGGTAAAGAAGTGGTGTCACACACAATGGAATATTACTCAGCCACAAAAAGAATGAAATTTTGCCATTTGCAGGATTATGGATGGACTTGGAAAATACTATGCTAAATGAAATAGAGAAAGAAAAATGCTGTAAGTTATCACTTTTATATCAAATCTAAAAAATACAACAAGCTGGTGAATATAACAAAAAAGAAGCAGATTCACTGACAGAGAACAAAGTATCAGTCACCAGTGTGGAGAAGGAAAGGAGAGGGGCAACACAGGGAGAGAAGATTGGGGGCACAAACTGTTATGTATAAACTGTGAGAATATAGACAAAATATAATAACTGCAAATGGAGTATAACCTGTAAAAATTACACATCCATATTGTATACCTGTAAGTCGTATAACATTGTGCATCAACTATTGTACAACAAGTCACTATTGTGTCCAATTCTTTTTTTTTTTTCTTGGAAATAATTTGGTTTTTATTTTATTTTTTTTAAATTAATTAATTTATTTATTTTTTGATTTGACTTTACAATACTCTGTTGGGTTTGCCATACATCGACATGAATNTTTTTTTTTTTTCTTGGAAATAATTTGGTTTTTATTTTATTTTTTTTAAATTACTTAATTTATTTATTTTTTGATTTGACTTTACAATACTCTGTTGGGTTTGCCATACATCGACATGAATCCACCACAGGTGTACACAAGCTCCCAATCCCGAATCCCCCTCCCACCTCCCACCCTACAACGTCTCTCTGGATCATCCCCATACACCAGCCCCAAGCATCCTGCATCCTGCATCAAACATAGACTGGTGATTCGTTTCTTACATAAAAGTATATATGCTTCAATGCCATTCTCCCAGATCATCCTGCCCTCTCCTACTCCCTCTGAGGCCAAAGGAAACTATAAGTAAGGTGAAAAGACAGCCTTCTGAATGGGAGAAAACAATAGCAAATGAAGCAACTGACAAACAACTAATCTCAAAAATATACAAGCAACTTATACAGCTTAACTCCAGAAAAATAAACGACCCGATCAAAAAATGTGTCTGATTCTTTGCAACCCCATGGACTGTAGCCCGCCAGGCTCCTCCCTCCATGGGATTTCCCAGCCAAGAATACTGAAGTGGGTTGCCTTTTGCTTCTCCGGGGGATCTTCCCAACCCAGGGATCAAACTTGTGTCTCCTGATTGGAAGGCAGATTCTTTATCACTGAGCCACCTGGGAAGCCCAACACCAATCTCACCTCAACTAAAAAAAAAAAAAAGAAGAAGAAGGTAGCAGGGCCAAGGCCACGGAGTCCTTCCGCGGAGAAGCTGGGACACACAGCCAGGCGGCGGGGGCGGCACTCACCTGATAGTTGCCTGGTCCCACTCCACTTTGGCCAGGGTCAGAGCATCAGCTCACTGCAGCCAGGAGGTAAAGTTTAAGAATTTAACTGCCTGACTGTTAAACCATTGGAAACCTGAAACTGGTTATGGATGTGGGAGAATCTACACCATAGGAATCAGCACGTACTACAAACCAGAGTTTTGTTTTGTTTTTTTAGCCTGATAGCCAGTCCACTATCTTTTTGAATACCACTAGGCTTCCCGGTGGCTCAGTTGATAAAGAGTCTGCCTGCAGTGCAGGAGACCTGGGTTTGATCCCTGGGTCGGGAAGATCCCGGGGAGGAGGAAATGACAACCCACTCCAGTATTCTTGCCTGGAGAATTCCATGGACAGAGGTGCCTGGCGGGCTACCGTCCATAGGGTCCCAAAGAGTGGGACACGACTGAGCGACTAACACTTGCCCAACTTATGTTTGGAAGGTGTTTCTTCTCAATTCCTAGTCATTGTTATTTGGGAAAACTTGGCAAAAGCAGATGGTGAAGTGTTTGTCTCATCCTGACACAGTCGTTTTCTCTCCTGGGGCTGAAAGTATGTGGCCTGATAATGTCACGTAAGACTTAATTGCCCCCTAGCCTATAGATAGCTGCAGTGCTCCCGGTGGGGGAGCATTTCTGTCTGCGCTAATGAGAGGGTGTGTCCATACTTGGCAGGTGCCCTCCTGCTTTTCAGCCTGAGAAGGTATAAACTGGCTGTTTCATACCACAGCACATTAACACACACCATCCAACAGGTGCTTTGCAGAGAAGCTGACAGAGGCATCCAGTGTTTATTCACTCAACTGACAAGCTTTCACCTAGTACTTACTCTTACCAGACTTGAGCAAGACAAAGAGTGGTCAGGAGTCTCAAGGTCTTAGGGAAGAGACAGATAAGGTAGGAAACAGCTGGGAAATTCTGTAATAAGTGTTGGCGTCTTTATGCACACAGTACAGTGGCCACACCAGGGAGGAAGGAGGACTTGGGTCTGAACCAAGAAATCAAAGAAGTCAGCATGGTGCAGAAATCTGTGGATATCCGAGAATTCACGGATGGTTGTGCAAAGAACGAAGGAAAAAGAGCATTCCAGACAAAGGAAACAGGATATACAAAGGCTGGGAGGAGTTCAAACAGAGGGTGTTCACAGAGTTCACAGTGTGTTGGGTTAAGGAATATGAGAATGGAGAGATGATGAGAGGTGAAGTTACAAAGCCCTAAGAAGTAAGATGTATTAGTTCACTATTGTATGTAACAAAATGTCCCACAACTTAATGGCTTAAAAAGACCCTGATGCTGGGAATATTGAAGGCGGGAGGAGAAGGGGACGACAGCGGATGAGATGGTTGGATGGCACCACTGACTTGATGTCTTTGAGTTTGAGTAAGCTCCGGGAGTTGGTGATGGACAGGGAAGCCCGGCGTGCTGCAGTCCATGGGGTCGCAAAGAGTCAGACTTGACTGAGCGCCTGAACTGAATGGCTTAAAACAATATATCACTTCTCATGTCTCAGAATTTCTATGGGTCTGAAGTTCAGGAGTGGCTTAATTGGGTGCTTCTGGCTCCGAGTTCCTCATGCAACTTTATCAGGTGTCAACCAAGGATACAGGCTTAAGTGGGGGGAAGATCCACTTTCAAAGTAACTCACTCACATGGCTGACAAGTTAGTTCTGGCTTGGGGTCTCAGTTCTCCACAACTCTCAGCTCCAGAGAACTGCTTGGGGGTCCTCATTGCGTGGAGGCTGGCTTCCTCTTGAGTGAATTATTGAAGAGAACAAATGGAAAGTAGAAGGCTTTCTGTTACCAAGCCTCAGCTGTCACTCCATTCATCACTTCCATGGCAATCTATAGGTCTTCCAGACCAACCCTGATTCAATGTGGGAGGAGGCTGTGCTAATGCACCCAGACCACGAGGCAAGGATTACTGGGGCTATCTTGGAGGCTAACTGTCACATCCAGTTAGAAGTTCAGTTCAGTTCAGTTCAGTCGCTCAGTCGTGTCCAACTCTTTGTGACCCCATGAATCGCAGCACGCCAGGCCTCCCTGTGCATCACCATCTCCCGGAGTTCACTCAGACTCACGTCCATCGAGTCAGTGATGCTATCCAGCCATCTCATCCTCTGGCGTCCCCTTCTCCTCCTGCCCCCAATCCTTCCCAGCATCAGAGTCTTTTCCAATGAGTCAACTCTTCGCATTAGGATTTTGTCTTATAGCTGATGGAAGATGTTGGAAAAGAAAGCAAGAGTGTATGTCCTTCTTGAGCATCAGAACCATGACAGGAAGCGAGAGAATGAAAGTAGTGTATTCACATGGAGTGTGCATTGCCTTCTGATTCTTGAAAATTCTCTTGCAGTTCTCAGATAAATTCTATCACTTGTTACCTGTGTGACCTTGGACAACTCTCTTCCCTTCTAGCTTCAGCTCCCTGTTCTGTAAAATAGGATTTATTTTATCTGTCTCTCAGGGTTACTGAAAGACTTGGAAACATAATTCATTCAAAAGGCTTGGAACAGTGCTGGGCACTCAGGAAGTGCTAAATAAGGAGCGGTTGTTATGATGATCAACATGGTGGAGACCAACACTTTGAGTCACACAGTGAAGACTGGATATCCACCCAATTCCCAGAGGAGGACCTACAGCTCCTTTGGCCAGGACTTCTGCTCCTTGCAAAAAGCCAGGTGCCCTACCAATCACTTCACCATCTAGGAGGGTGAATTTGAAATGTGAGCCTATTGGCCATGTCCAATGATTTGTAATGCTTCTGAATTTTCATTTTCTTTTGGGGGGTTTTCAATGCTGCAATGTGTGTGCGCGCATACTCAGTCATGTCTGACTCTTTCTGACCCCAAGGACTGTAGCCCGCCAGTCTCCTCTGTCCATGGAATTTTCCAGGCAAGAATACTGGAGTAGGTTGTTGTTTCTTTTTCCAGGAGGTCTTTCCAACTCAGGGATGGGATATCCATGTGTCTTACATTAGCAAGTAGATTCTTTACCGCTGAGCCACCAGGGAAGTCCTTTCATAAATAATGTATCAGTTCAGTTCAGCTCAGTTGCTCAGTCGTGTCCGACTCTTTGTGACCCCATGAGCTGCAGCCCGCCAGGTCTCCCTGTCCATCACCAACTCCTGGAGCTTACCCAAACTCATAACATATAGCAGTGCTTATTATATTTATCATGAAGTTATGACCAACCTAGATAGCATATTCAAAAGCAGAGACATTACTTTGCCGACTAAGGTCC
The DNA here is from genome assembly GCA_006410875.1 of Neotragus pygmaeus. Classification (NCBI taxonomy): domain Eukaryota; kingdom Metazoa; phylum Chordata; class Mammalia; order Artiodactyla; family Bovidae; genus Neotragus; species Neotragus pygmaeus. The sequence continues at coordinate 6,116 of SJYV01004360.1, read as the reverse complement.
GTCTAGTCAAGGCTATGCTTTTTCCTGTGGTCATGTATGGATGTGACAATTGGACTGTGAAGAAGGTTGAGAGCCGAAGAACTGATGCTTTTGAACTGTGGTGTTGGAGAAGATGCTTGGGAGTCCCTTGGACTGCAAGGAGATCCAACCAGTCCATTCTGAAGGAGATCAACCCTGGGATTTCTTTGGAAGGAATGATGCTGAAGCTGAAACTCCAGTACTTTGGCCACCTCATGCGAAGAGCTGACTCATTGGAAAAGACTCTGATGCTGGGAGGGATTGGGGGCAGGAGGAGAAGGGGACGATCGAGGATGAGATGTCTGGATGGCATCACTGACTCGATGGATGTGAGTTTGAGTGAACTCTGGGAGTTGGTGATGGACAAGGAGGCCTGGCATGCTTCGATTCATGGGGTCACAAAGAGTTGGACACAACTGAGTGACTGAACTGAACTGAACTGAACATCATATCCCTAGTGCTTATTTATCTTATCACTGAAAGTTTATACTTTTTGACTGCTTTCATCCAATTCCCCCTCCCCTTATTTCCACCTCTGTAACCACAGATCTGACTCTTTTTCTATGAGTTTGTTTGTTTGTTCTGGAGGTATAATTGACTTACAACAGTGTATTAGCTTTTGTTACAGAACAGAGTGATTTGATATTTCTATGCATTTCAAAATGAACACCATGCCAAGCCTCGTTACGATGTGTCACCACACAAAGAAATTGCTTAGTTATTGATGACATTCCCCACGCTGTTCATTTCGTATTTATAATTCATTTCTTTTGCAACTGAAAGTCTGCCTCTTAGTCTCCCTCCTCCCCAACCCCTTCACTTCTGGCAACCACCTGTTTGGTCTCTGTAGATATAACTCCTGTTTCTATTTTGTAATATTCGTTCTTTTTTTTTTTTTAAGATTCCACATATGAGTGAAATCATACAGTGTTTGTCTTTCTCTGCCTGACTTTAGTCTCTGGGCCCGCCCATGTTGTCACAAATGGCAGGATTTCATTCTTCTTTGTGACTGAGTAATACCCCTGTGTGTGTGTGTGTGTATGTGTGTGTGTGTGTATGTGTGTGTGAGTACATGTGTGTGTGTGTGTGTGATGTCTTCTTTATTCATTCATCTACTGAGGGACACTTATGTTGTTTATATCTTGCCTATTGTAAATCTTTTCCCTTTTTTGTGTTTTTGATGCTACAGCATTTTTATAACAGCCAGAGAGAGACAGACAGACAGAAAGACAGACAGAAAAAAGAGAAAGTTAAGGTCCCCAAAATTAAAAGCTTACATAATTTACAGTACATTTGGATAACAGAAACAGGCTTTCCAGTGAAAAGAATTCACTGAAGAGAAAGGAAAATATACACACAAAGACTTGTCCAAGAATGTTCATAGCATTACTCATAATAGCCAAAAGTTGGAGACCACAGGAATGTCCATCACCTGGTGAACGGAAGTCAACATAGTACTTCCTTGCCACGGACGGCTGCTCAGTCATAAAAGGACCAAAACTGAATGTGACACAAATGAGCCGCAAAAACCCTGTGCTCAGTTAAGGAAGATTGATGCAAAAGGCCACATATTGCATGATTCCATTCATACGAAATGTCCAGAATCAGAAAATTCCCAGGTAACGAACTGTTCACTAGGGGTAGGAGTGTGAATAGAGAGTGACTGTGGATGAGCCCAAGGTTCCTTTTAGGGGTAATGGAGAAGACCAAAATTGGATTGCAGTGACGGCTGTGCAACTGGTGAATTTACTACAGATCATTGAGTTGAACACTTAAAGTGAATGAATGTTATACTATGTAAATTATATTTCAATAAAGCTGCTTCGGGAAAGGAATGCTGCAGATCTTTGTATATTGACCTAGGCAGATATCTGGGATAAGTGATGACAATAAAAAGCAAATTGCAAATGAATATAGAGATCAGCATTGCTTTCCTTACAAAGAAACTGAAAATTGTATAACATATTTCCATGTGTCTCTTGACCATCTGTATGTCTTCTTTGGAGAAATGTCTGTGGAGGTCTTCTGCACATTGTTTTGATTGGGTTGTTTGTTTTGACGACATTGCTGATTATTTGAGAAATACAAATTAAAACTACAGTGAGATATGACCTCACACCAGTCAGGATAGCTATCATCAAAAAAATCCACAATCAATGTGAGAGAGGGTATGGAGAGAGTGGAAGCCCCCTACACTGTTGGTGGGAATGTAAATAGTAAATTGATACAGTCAATGTGGAGAACAGTATGGAGTTGTCCTCAAAGATTACAAATGGAGTTACCACATGATCCTGCAGTCCCACTCCTGGGCATATCCAGAGAAAAACATGGTCTGAAAGAATAAATTCACCCCAATATTCATTGCGGCATTGTTTATAATAGCCCAAATATGGAAACAACCTAAATATCCACCAGCAAATGAATGGAAAAAGAAGATGTGGTACACATATACAATGGAATATTGCCCAGCCATCGAAAAGAATAAAATCATGTCATTTTCAGCAACATGTGTCAAGCTAAAAAAAAAAAAGTCATTGCCTAAAAGATGAGAGTTATGTTCTGTTTGGTGGAAATTTTTCGAACTTCAAGCCCCGGAGACAGCATCTCACGTAGCCCTGAGAGAACTATTCCGAGGAGGCCATGTGGAGGAGTCAGGTTATATAGATGTTTGCAACGAGGGGCAAAAGGAAAACCAGATATCCCAGATTAAGGAATTTAGCGCTTTTCTGTGTATGGGAAGATGCAAGAATCTGGGCTCACTGCAATCATTCCTACCATATGCATCTCAGCTCCCTGGGGCCGGCATTCTGCCGCTGGATTTTTCTCAGCATTAGTTCCTGGTCACCAGAGGGAGTGGCGGAGGCAGCGGCAGGTGCCTGATAGCTGCTGGATGCCAGGTATTGTTTTTTACTGACTCTACACATGGACTCCACACAGCAGACTTTCCCTGTCCATGAAGCTCTACATGTGGAAGGAAAGGTCAGATGGGGATGGGAGTTGGCAGCTTTGTCTGGGTTCCAATTGGTATCAAAAAAATTTTTTAAGGCAAATCATTTGCCTCATTTACAAGGCAAACCATTTAATATCACGGGAATCCAAGTATATGGCCCAACCAGTATTGCTGAAGAATNGAGTTCTAAAGAATAGCATGGAGAGATAAGAAAGCCTTCTTCAGTGACCAGTGCAAAGAAATAGAGGAAAACAACAGAATGGGAAAGACTAGAGATCTCTTTAAGAAAATTAGAGATACCAAGGGAATATGTCAAGCAAAGATGGGCTCGATAAAGGACAGAAATGGTATGGATCTAACAGAAACAGAAGAGATTAAGAAGAGGTGGCAAGAATACACAGAAGAACTGTACAAAAAAGATCTTCATGACCCAGATAATCACGATGGTGTAATCACTCTCCTAGAGCCATACATCCTGGAATGTGAAGTCAAGTGGGCCTTAGAAAGCATCACTACGAACAAAGCTAGTGGAGGCGATGGCATTCCAGTTGAGCTATTTCAAATCCTGAAAGATAATGCTGTGAAAGTGCTGCACTCAATATGCCAGCAAATCTGCAAAACTTAGCAGTGGCCACAGGACTGGAAAAGGTCAATTTGCATTCCAATCCCAAAGAAGGGCAATGCCAAAGAATGTCTAGACTATCGCACAATCGCACTTATCTCAGACGCTAGCAAAGTAATCCCCCAAATTCTCCAAGCCAGGTTTCAGTAGTACATGAACCATGTACTATTCAGGTATTCAATCTGAATTTAGAAGATACATAGGAACCAGAGATCAAATTGCCAACATCTGCTGAGTCATCAAAAAAGCAAGAGAGTTCCAGAAAAACATCAACTTCTGCTTTATTGACTATGCCAAAGCCTTTGACTGTGTGGATCACAACAAACTGGAAAATTCTTAAAGAGATGGGTATACCAGACCACCTTAGCTGCTTCCTAAGAAATCTTTATTCAGGTCAAGAAGCAATAGTTAGAACTGGACATGGAACAACAGTCTGGGAAAGGAGCATGAAAAGGCTGTATATTGTTACCCTGCTTATTTAACTTATATGCAGAGAACATCATGTGAAATGCCAAGCTGGATGAAGAACAAGCTGGAATCATGATTGCGGCAAGAAATAGAAATAACCTCAGATACACAGATGACACCACCCTTATAGCAGAAAGTGAAGAACTAAAGAACCTCTTGATGAAAGTGAAGAGGACAGTGAAAAAGTTGGCTTAAAACTCAACATTCAAAAACCTAAGCTCATGGCATCCGGCCCCATCACCTCATGGCAAATAGATGGGGAATCAATAGAAACAGTGACAGACTTAATGTTCTTGGGCTCCAGAATCACTGCAGATGGCAACTGTAGCCATGAAATTAAAAGATATTTGTTCCTTGGAAGAAAAGCTATGACCAAACTAGACAACATATTAAAAAGCAGAGACACTACTTTGCCAACCAAGATCCATCTAGTCAAAGCTGTGGTTTTTCCAGTAGTCATGTATGGGTGTGAGAGTTGGACTATAAAGAAAGCTGAGCACTGAAGAATTGAAACTTTTGAACTGTGGTGTTGGAGAAGACTGTTGAGAGTCCCTTGGATTTCAAGGAGATCCAACCAGTCCATCCTAAAGGAAATCAGTTTTGAATATTCATTGGAAGGACTGATGCTGAAGCTAAAACTCCAATACTTTTGCCACCTGATACAATGAACTGACTCATTTGAAAAGACCCTGATGCTGGGAAAGATTGAAGGTGGGAGGAGAAGGGGACGACAGAGGATGAGATGGTTGGATGGCATCACCGACTTAATGGACATGAGTTTGAGGAGGCTCCGGGAGTTGGTGATGGACAGGGAAGCCTGGTGAGCTGCAGTCGATAGGGTCTGAAAGAGTTGGACACGACTGAGCGACTGAACTGACTGACAGGGAGCCAGAATTGCTGATGACTGTGCCATCCTTATTTATTGACATGGCAGGAAATATGTAATTTCTCCTGTGGATGGACCTAGATATTGTCATACTGAGTGAAGTAAATCAGAGAGAGAGAGACAAATATGATATGATATCAGTTATATGTGGAATCTAAAAAAAAGATGCAGATGAACTTATTTACAAAACAGAAACAAACTGAGACTTAGATAATGAGCTTACCAGCGGACAGCAAGGGGAGGAATAGTTAGGGAGTTTGGGACTGACATGTATACACTGCTGTATTTAAAAGGGATATCCAACAAAGACCAACTGTAAAGCACAGGGAACTTTGCTCAATATTATGTAACAACCTAAATGGGAAAAGAATTTGAAAAACTGAATCACTGTGCTGTATACTTGAAACCAACATAATATTGTTAATCAACTATACTCCAACATAAAATAAAAAGTTTAAAAAAATTAAAAAGGTATATTTGCCCATGCAATTATATTTGAAATATCACTGGGAAATTTCAAAAAGTCAGTTCAGTCGCTCAGTGGTGTCCGACTCCTTTCCTGATTTGGAACCAGTCTGTTGTTCCATGTCCAGTTCTAACTGGACAGATTTCTCAGGAGACAGGTCAGGTGATCTGGTATTCCCAGCTCTTTAAGAATTTTCCACAGTTTGTTGTGATCCACACAGTCAAAGAGGTCATGCATTAAATAGCTGAGAGTCTAATTCAGTAGGTCTGGGGTGGAGCCCACCAATTTGTGTTTCTAACAAGTTCCTAGAGGCTGCTGCTCCAACTACAAAAACTGCTACTCGAGATAAATAAGAGTGTAAGGTGCCAGAGGGACTAGTTCCAGCCCCAGCTGCACCACCGTGTCACTTAATCTTGGGCAAGTCACTTGGGTCTCTGAGCCTCAGCTCCTTTGTCCACAAAACAGGGATGACTCTTGCCCAGTGCTTGACACCTCACCGTGAATGCTTGTTCCCTTTGGCGATCTCTTGTGAAGCACAGTGCTTAAGCACTTAATTAGCGGCTGTAGCAATAAAAAGCAGCAGTCAGAATAGGCTGTAGAGTCAGACAGACCTGGGGATGAATCCCAGTTCTGTGACTTCCTTTTCATACTGTTCATGGGGTTCTCAAGGCAAGAATACTGAAGTGGCTTGCCATTCCCTTCTCCA